>JABFPM010001508.1:0-19986 GCA_022817325.1 Idris sp. 1 HC-2018
TAACTTAAACAGAATGATCAAGAAGATTTTTGAGTCAATATTACTCAAAATTCTAGTAGAAACAACTTTTACTTTTTTTTAACTAAAAATACGAGTTGATTTGACTTTCAACTTTTTCCTCAGTGAACCAAGTTAAGATACATATTTACCTCAACAAATGAAATTTTGAGGAATCAGTTGTTTTTATCCATACAAAATATACACGAACAAATTTTAGATCATGTGATAAGCTAAAAGCACGCACACCGTTGTATCAATTGATCTATTTCTTTTTCTCTCCCTTCACAACTTCAAAACTTCCAAACATTAATATTAAAATTAAAAACATTAAAATTCTAAACAAAAAAGATGCGAAATCATATCAGGAGCCAGGATATAATAAAAATAATAAATATGCAACCAGATTTTATAAACAAAAATTATTATTAAGGAGGCGTCCAGTGAAAAGGCTAAAATCGATAATTTTAGATCGATTTTTTTTGAAAACGGAAATGAAAGGGTAGTTAATAAATTGATAAAATGGTATGCATGTTTTTTGGCTTATTACATGCTTTATAAAGTTATAATTCACTTTTTCATTTAAAATTTTTTATAAATTTAAACTAATTGTATTATTTATTAAATCATGTTTTAATTAGTCATTAATTTCAGGACGTACTTCATTGGATCCATTCTTAAGAGATGGACAATCTACCAGCACTTTGTCGGATGTGGGTGATGACTTCTTTAAGTCTCTTGTGAAAACCGCTACTGATAATCCACCAATGAGAACGGCACCGAGAGAACGCAAAAGAACTCGACACGCTGATCGTAGGTCTTGTAAGTGAAATCTCTACACTCAAGACAGACTTTTAAATTGACGTTTTTTTCTTATATTACTAGTATATCCATGTTACATTACATTGTTAACAATTTTTCAGTGCGTTTATGGTACATGTTCCCAAAGTTAATTTATAATACACCACTGTTGAAATTATCCAGTTGAATGAAATTTTTAAGTATACTATAATCAAATACTAAACGTTTTAAAAGAATATAGGACATGGATGTATTTAAAAATAAAACATATAATGTGTTTGAAGACTATTCTCAAACACTAAAACCTTTTGAATTAATTAAACAGCAAGTTCAAACACATAATATGTTTTATTTTCTAATGTTTAACGCAATGTCATTTTTTCTGTGATAAAAACAGTAAAAACTCGATACAATATTAAAAACGCTTAGTATAATTCAAACACTTAAGCTATATCATTTCCAACATTATAGCAGGTTGAAAATTTGTTTCTTTGTTAAGTTATTATAAAAAGATTATTTATGGCATTATTAAAAATTTTGTTGATATTTTTTCGTAAAATTTTATTATTCTTTGATTTAATTACCTATTTTTTTTAATAATCTACGATGTTGGAAAATAGTAGCGAATAAACAACCCATCTCTGTCCCCTGTATTAAAAAATCCATCTAATAAAAATGTTTCCACTGAACCTGCTATGCCTCAAACATCCGATTTTAACTCGATTAATTTAGAAAAAACTATACCTTGTGACAAACGATTCACCAATATACCACACCTGTTAAATCACAGAATCTAGAACTTTCATAAACTCATAAAAAAAACATTTAGGGGACATCCTAGCGGAATGGTTAAAATCGGGAAAAAGGAACCGGTTTATATGACTCTTTTTTTATCTTAATCTTTAAGAATAATATATTAAAGATTTCTTATACTAACAAAACTAACAGACTAATTTTTAGTTTTTAAAAGGGAATAAAAATTTCCGAAACGTAAATAAATTGATTTATTATATGGCCTACAACAGTAAAATAAAAAATTACGACTGATAATTTTAGGTTATATCTGATATAGCCCTATTAACTTATTATTAACTTTATTAGTTAATAAAATTTATATAACATACTATGGTTTGGAAATATAATAGTCAAAGGTTTTGTTAGAAAAGCAATATACACATGTCTCTAGAACGTCAAACTAAATATTTGATGTGTGTCATAGAGAAGTCGAGGCTGCAAAAATTCGCTACCGAATTGTATTTTGTTGCAAGAGCGATCGCCTACCGACCATTTTGGATGGCGCGGTAAATCTTATCGCAAAGTCGCACTTTTTTAATTTCTACAATTTTCAAATGAGATGGATAAAATGTAGTTAATTTGTAATATGTTAAAGATTTCTTGTTAAAAAATATAAAATTGCACTAATTTTTAACTTATTTGTTAATAACACTTCAAAATATGGCTATTGTCAATAGTATTATGTGCTTCATGTTAGTTTAAATTGTTTTACTCCCGCGAGGAAAATTCGGCAGTTTTTTACTCGCGCGAGAGCCCCAGGCCCGATTTTAAAAAACTCATCCTAATGCAAAAATAAGTTTACGAGATAATCGTGTTTAAATTCAGCTAACATATAATTTGGTATGTTTCGTAAAAACTTGTTCATATCTATACACTGCCCGTAGAAACTTCGTGAACTTACCTTTCAAAGGCATTCAATTTTTAAAGTGAAATATTCAACAGAAAAAAATTCTAATTAAAGCTTTGGAAAGCTAAAACAAAAAGTTTTTTAACCCTTTAATTGAAATTAAATGTTTATTAATTACTCTTAATTACTCTGCTCTTTCAAAAAAAAAAAAACAAACAAACAAATAATAATAATAATAGGTTATATATATTATTCATCAAGTTATCTCAATTCACAAATTTTATGACAGTGCTCGAAAAATTCAAATTATTTTTAAAAATGTTGCCATAAGCTTATGTAATATTTAAAATTTAGTGCAAGTGAATGTATAATGCAAGAGCTTTTTAGGGAAAAAATATTCATCGGTTTTCTATTATTTTTATCGAGTAATCACAATTTGAAAATATTTTTTAACGACGTTCGAGCGTTGTCAAAATTTTATTTAATTGTGATAAGTCGATGAACATTATGGATAACCTATTGAAATTTTTGTCCCCTGAAAAGAGCCGGGTTCGAACTTTCATTTGCAATGGGTTTCAGTATTCACAAAAATGTTCACCGTGACACAGAATTTTTTGGAAAAGCATAAAAATTAGCAGTTTTTAATTTTTTTAAAACAGTATAATTCAACTAAAAATTACTAAAAATTTAATTTAAATTAAAGGGTTAGAAAGCTTTTTGTTTTAGCTTTCCAAAGCTTTAATTAGAAGTATTTTTCTATTGATTATTTAAGAAGTTATGTTACTTTGAAAAATGAGTTCTTTTCAAAGGTATGTTTACGAACTTTCAGTGGGCAGTGTAAGTATATAAAGCAGTCTCATATCAGTAGATACGATTCAAAATGTTCACGAAATGACAAAATGCATTTAATATAATTTGATTAATTGCTCATTTTTCGTTAATTTTCACTGGGATGTCCCCTTATTCACAGAATCATAATTGTGCCATCAAACAAGTTGACATATCTCAGCCAAACACACTGAATATAGTTTTATTAAATGTGCAACCTATTTCTCGATACAAAGATGATTTTGGGAACACTTTTGTTAGCAAAAAGTTCCATATTGTTGCTGTGATGGAATTATGACTTGGACCTCATATACTTGATAATACAGTCTCATTACAAGACTATTACATTATTCTGCATGACAGAGATAAAACATCATTTAATAATTTCATTTAATCATGCAGGTCTGTGACAAATTGGCTCGACCGTTTTGGCGCAAATACCTTATTTGTATCAACTGAAGTGTGAATGCGTGTTAAACAAGATCTATTTTTTTCAACAGCTCTTCACATTTTTTTACTTTTATATGAACTGTAACGATCAAACAAATAAGTATGTCCATCATAATGTAATTTATTTAATTTGTTTTTCATTATTTTCTTATTAAATTATACATATATCGTATGTCTCAATTAAAATGTGCATAATTCTTATTGCCTTAATATTGATGTTTTGATTTGCAATTGATTATTTTTGTTTTATTTGAAACTCTCACTTAATTTGTTACTCAAACACTGTCTAAAACATTTTCTTTCGTTATTTGTACAAATACTTTTTTATTTCATTTTATTTAATTAAGTGACTGTGTAACAATAATTTTTAATGAAATTTAAAAAATTAGTAGCGAATTCATTTGTTGAAAAATTTCAAAATTATTTTTAATTCCCAAATATGCGATAATAGTAGTTAAATATTTAATTTGGACACCCCAGACAACGTCACTCGTCTGAGGCACCACAGACAATCATGAGAGGAGAAGGAGAGGGGTGAGAGGAAAGGAGAGGTAATTAATTAGATGAATAAAAAAATGTTTTGAGGAGAATTCGAATCCGTTTTGCCGAAGTATAAGTAAGATACGTTAACCACTACACCACGGTGACAACTATAGTTGGTTTGCTAATTATAAATGTCTATTGGGCCGATTAGTGTAGACTTTGCACTGTATGTGGTAGTTAATAGGGTGAGAATGTCGCGAGATGGCGCGTCAAGGCTTGCTAAGGAGTTTGTTGTCGTTCTCTAGTCGATCATCCTAGGCACGTTTTGCAAGAGCTCTCTCCCTCCCACGCTCCGCCTCTCGCTAAATATGTATCAACGTGCTGACCTAAAGACTATCAAAACGTAAATTTAATAGAAAAATAGAAAATCACCCCACTGTTAAATCATGTATAAGTAATAATAAAAGTTTTTTCAGTTTTAAATTCAAACTTTGCACACGAGCCGTAGTTTCGCCTTTCACCTCAAAGCGGTGCTGTCTTCATAGACAGTATTCAGTCAATATTTTCTACCTCCTAGATTAAAAATGTCTTCGTTGGAGTACGATCGTTTGTCGAATGAATTTTGTTTTATTTGCGGAGAGTTTATCAAATATAGACCAAATAAATATTTGGTTTTATCGTTTCCAAGTCTGTGTGAAGTATATAAAGCGTATTTCAAAATACCTATCGAAAATCATGATAAACCTTGGATTCCGCACTATAGTTGTTAAAGATGCAAAAAAACTTTGGAAGGTAATTTTTATTCAAATTCAAATTCAAAAAAGCTGTTTCGACAATTTTTAGAATCATTCACTTTTTTATTGTTTATTTAGCGTGATATAGAGAAAAAAAATCGATCGATCAAAATTTCAGTTCCGAGAATTTGGAGGGAGCCGAGCAATCATGAAAATGATTGTTATTTTTGTTTAGGTGATCCGTCGAAACGACTGGTAGAAATGCGATTCCTGTCGAATACCCAGATCTGCCATCTTTGTCTACACTAGTTCCGCATAGTACTGAAAAGCCGGTGCCAGTTTTAAAAAAGCACAAGATTCGCAAGAAAGCGACTGTACTTCAGCAAGTTCCCAACAAGTAATGGACAGCGACTCGTCTTACATGCCCTCACAAAACTTTGATGTCAAGACTCACTATTTTTCTAATTAAAGTGATGTTAACGATTTAATTAAGGATCTCACGCTTTCGAAAGAGAAAGCTCAAATATTGATGTCCAGGGTCCAACAGTGGAATTTATTAGACACATAGGTGAGAGTGTTTATTCAAAGAAAACATCATGAAGTTTTCACCAGCTACTTCACTGATGAAGATAACCTCACCAATTGTCATGATGTTCCAGGATTGTTTGATGAATTGGGAGTTATTTTCGATCCCAAACTTTGGCTCCTTTTCATCGATGGTTCCTCCAAAATTTTAAAGGCTGTACTTCTCCACAATGGAAATATCTATCCATCAATTCCGCTGGCTCACTCTACTACCATTAAAGAAAATTATGATAGTGTTAAACTGCTACTGGAAAAACTTCGACACAGTGAACACCAATGGGACCTCATCAGAGATTTCAAAGTTGTCACATTTTTTATGGGACTACAAGGTGGCTATATAAAGCACCCATGTTATCTGTGCTTATGGGACAGCAGAGCTGATGCTAAACACTATAAAATAAAAATCTGGCCAGCAAGAACAGAATTTACTGTAGGAATGAAAAATGTTAAGTGGAAACCACTGATCGATCCTTCAAAAGTTCTTATGCCACCTTTGCACATCAAACTAGGTCTTATAAAGCAATTTGTGAAATCACTGGACAAGGATTCGAAGGCTTTCGATCATCTCAAAAAACATGTTCAGCTTTATCGGAAGCGAAGGTCAAAGCTGGTATTTTTGTTGGTCCCCAGGTAAAAAAACTTCTGCATTCAAAGGCGTTTATCAATTTGTTGAAGCCTACAGAAAAAGCTGCGTGAAATTGTTTCGTGAATATTGTTGAACAATTTTTCGGAAATCACAAGGCAGCTATCTATGAAGAACTGGTAAGAAATCTAATAAAAAATTACCACAAAATTGGTTGCCGTATGTCACTTAAAGAAATTTTCGTCGGCCATGGTGTTCATTTTCCACGCAGTATCGCAAGACCATAAGGCTGTTTGTAGATAATAATTTTTAGCTGAGATTGAATTGTAATTCAATAACGTCTCCAGATAAGCCCAATAGGCATAATTGTTATTTGGCGCCGATACTAATTTCGGATTTAAGTACACATTCACCTGATAAAATAATGAATGCAAGGTATTGTTGACGGGACCGGCAGTTGCATCTACACTGATTTTTTTATTTTTGGGAACTAATTTAATTTTTAAACTTAACATTGCGTGTGTCAAATCCAAATTTTCATCTATGGTGATACGGTAAATTCAAGTGGTGCGTCATCATTGAGCAAAGACAAACACTCCTTGTTCAATCATTGTTTGTGTCGGCGATGTTGAAATAAATCCATCTCTGATTTCATGCATTCGTCTGAATGAGCCCTTAGGAAAGCCATTTTTCACGCCTCCTGCCTGAAACTTTCTAGACTGCGTGTTAAATGTGTAGCGGTCAGAAAGTACAGGTTTCAGGACCGGGGTGCAAAATGTCAGCCTAAATGTAGCAAGGGCAATCAACACGCTGGTACGTGAAATCAAAGATCTTTTGTTAAAATAACATATAGATCCTAAACATTGAGCTTTCTTAAGTACTACTGTGCAGAAATGCCAACATAAAGAATAAATATTATAAGATAAAATTAAATTTGAAGCATCAAAACGATGTATATTAATCTTTTTAAATTATGTTTTTTTTATGATTATGAAGGTAAACCTCCCCGTCTAGGGTTTCACTTTCTGGACCCTCACCAGGGGCTTCGCCCCCTAGGCTCCCACCAAGGGCGTCGCCCCCTGGATCCTCGCTGCGCTCAGGCCGTCATTTTGCATTTCCGTCCCAAAACTCGAACTTTCTGACCTTAATGCAAAAAATACTATTTTTAACCAAAAATATCTTCAATTTGTCTCTTCTTACTTGTTTATGCACGTTTTATTTTTCTGTTCAGCATTTTACAAATTACAATTTTATGTTTTTGTCTGTGTTTTTCTTTTTTATCATTTGTTCTTTTTATCGATACGCCTAGTTCGACGTTTAACTACGGAATGCTCTGTTTTTAGTGCTTTTGGCTTTTTATAATTATGTCTATCCGATCCTTCCATTAAATTTGATACTTTTCTTCTGCTTTGCGTTTTTAATTTTCTCTTGTATCCTTAAAGTGATGTCTCACAGATTCCTTGAAAGGTATATTGTCTCATGTCATATGATTGATCACGTTAAAACCGCTTTTTGCTACTCCTTTTCCGATAATTTTGGCACTAAAACTTCGTTCCGCTCAAGACCACTTTAGTTATCATTAATATAATAATAATTTTCAGAAAAATCCGTCACCTTAATTACTCTATTTTTTAAAAGTGTACACTGCCCGCAGAAAGTTCTTGGACATACCTTTAAAAAGCTGAAACAATAAGCTTTTCAACTCTTTAATTGAAATTAAATGTTTAATAAATTTTAGTTGAATTATACTGTTTCGAAAAAAATTAAAAAACTGCTAATTTTTATTATTTTTCAAAAAATTCTTTTATCAACACTTCCCATGTTAACGTTATAATGTTTGACAATCGCAGGACATTTTACTTCAACTCTTGATTTTGCATTTTTGTCCCACCGATTGAAAGTGTTAGTCGGTTCGATTCCATGATTAGTACTTCCTAATTTGACGCATTTATTATTAAAATATCATTTAATAAAATAGATTTGTCATTGTACGTCTTGTAATCATACGACCCTCTTCCTTTAGACATCAATGATTTATCATTTTCTAAAGGACAGTGAATAATTCTATTTGATCTAAACGTACCAACGCCAAAAATACCTAAAGAATCACGCAAATGTAAAAATGGATTTACGCTTGAAAAATAATTATCGCAATAAACTCCTACATCGATACTTTTACACAATGCAATTACAACAGATGCACCAACCGCAAAATCTAGTTCTTCTTTCATCAAAGCCATCACACTGTTAAAGTGTGAAAAAATTACATCGATTTGACCTAGGATAAAAGTAATTTTAATTGCAGGTGGCGCTGTAATCGCTGAAAACAAAAATAGTATAAAAAATACGGATGATATTTGTTCAATTTAGTAACATTAAGAACTGAACGGTGACTTATTTTGACCTGTTGAGCTACTTCTCTACGCGAATTATGCTTATCGTCTCGAAAATGAAGTAACATTTCTAATGTTTTTTCATCATTTGTCGCAGTTTTAGGTCTGCAAGATCTTGGTTTATCTTTTACCGAACCAGTTCGTTGAAAACGACTCACTGTCCGACTTACAGTAGATTTGGAGATAGGGTGACAGTTTGCATTTTCTTGATTAAACAGATCCACAACTTCTTCAGATTCCGCAATGACTATTGTTTATCTCCATACCTCCGCATTATCAGAACATTTAATCTTTCTGTTTCTGAAAGAGACATTCTGAAATAATTCCTATTTCAGAAATTAAAACCAGAAATCAACAGACATTAGTGATACGTTACTCCAGCAAAGTGTGAACTGCAAATGAGTTCCAGCCTAAACGAAAGCTGACAATGAAAATTACAGCGCTATCTTTTACACGAATTGGAAAAATTATCAGCAAAATTAATGTTACATTTTTTTAGGATTAACAATTGAAAATAAGGGTTCCTATTTAAAATTTTAGAGTTGCCCCTCCGGTGTTGGGGTGACGGGGACATGATTGGTGCGTCATTGGATAGATTTTTGAAAAATATTTTACATGTCTATATTAGATTTTCAATCCGATGAGTATTTCTCGAGATAATTCACTTTCCGGGAATTTTTTTGCACCCTGTATATTACACAATAATAATGATTAAGGTAGAATTGATACTACATTTTTAAGTAAAGCCCAAGGTTAAATGAAAGTGAAACTGGATAAATTTGTATGGCTCTTGGAGGGCATTTAATTCGGAACAACATATTTGAATACTGAGACAATCCGATTGATGTAAACCACTTTTCGAGTACAAATATGATATTTAGACCCCCCGCGCGTCTTCTAAACTCTTTAAAAGTTACTAAAACTATGTGGCTCAAACTTTTCTCATCAGAAACTTTGTATTTAAGAAAGCAGCCGGCCAAACAATTTTCTTCTATGCACCCTAATAATTATTGATATTAATTAAAAACAAAAAACACATTTATTGACAATGTTTATGACAGCTGCAATGAGTTAAAATGAGTTTTTGACCTTAAAATCGTGTTAAGCGACCTCGAAAACTTCTAGAAAACATGCACATCTTATTTTTAGTGGCAATATGATAATGCAATGATAAAAAATACGCTCAAAACCTCAAATCTCAGTGGCATTTAAATTTGGATCTCTTAGGAGCAAGGGTGAAAATCAGTTTTTTTTTATGTTTTTAGTGCCAAAACATTTTTTTTGGCTTGAAGAACAGATTTAACCTTCCACCGGTCGCGTCGTGCACGCGCGATCGTTAAGATAATTCGTTCTGCTTTATTTATTTACTTACTGATAATAAAAAAGTATATTTTATTGCAATAAAAGTAACTTATAATTATGTAAAATGACTTCTTTGATATAATAAAGCATTACATACTTGCTTTCCTTGAATAATAAATAAACGTACACTGAATGGACGATGCGACCGGTCGTGTTAAAGTTTGGACGCGACTGGCGGAAGATGAACATCTGGGAGGCATATTTCGACCACTTTGTTCAATTAAATACCACCCTAATAGAGATACATATATATGTATATTTGTATACGGAGTCCATTCAAACAGTTATTTTATTTATATAAACTTTTTTATTTATATACTCTCTAAATCTGAATAAGTGAAATATCACTTATTGTACGTGTATGTTCACTTATTGAATATGCCCAGAGTCGTTCACGTACAATGAGTGTATATTCACTTATTAAATACGTACTATTTTCCTTTTTTACATTTAACGTATTTGAAAGTGAATGTTCGCTTAATCAAAAAGTGATTTTTACTTTCTAAAAACGTCAGTATAGGTATTGTTGAAAAAAATCGGATAATGTATGCAAGAAATAATTTTTTTTAGTTAAAATCCAGAGTGCAGTTAAAGTGCAATTTTAATGTCTTTAAACGTAAGATGTTACAATATTTATAACTAATAAATAAAAACTTGCAAGTGAAATATAATTTGAAACGAAAATTAACATTATTCATTCATCAGAATGTGTCGAGTGTTATCTTAAACTTTTATGTTTGATAAATTGATATGTAAAGACGTGGCGGCGCTGCCTGCGACAGGACAATTGGGAATTTCGAAAATATAAGTTTCAATGAAACTGAAAAAGTTTTTCAGTGGCGCAGGGTACTCTAGATTATAAACGTGATACAGTTTCAACAGCAAGTCGAACGCTGATATGAAGTCCGATTTGTTTTCGCGTTCCATAATCGACGAATCAGCAACAATGTAAACACGGATCTGTTCTCCCGCCATACAAATAATGTAAGGCTGAACACTTGTCGAAGATTTTTTTCTTTTATCAGGTACGTGACTATCTAAGTCAGTTCCAACCTATCAAAATACAAATATTAATTAATATAAGTTTTGCAAATGTTATAAGTTAGCAAATGTCAGTATATACCTCCACAATGTTAATGAGAAGTCAAATAGAGTCAATAGGAGGACTGCTTGCCTTTTTTCCTCTGCCCTTTCCTTTAGAAGCATTGCTAACCGGTAACAAGTCAACCAAGGCACACATGTTGACAAAGTCAACTGAAATACAAGAGCAATATGAATAACCATTTAACTTGAAACTTAAATTAGTAATTGAATAAACCAAGGGCCATCACAATAATTTTACCGTCTTTATAGTCATATTTCTGGATCAACGTAGTCTTGACAATTTCGACGTAACTCCTGATACGTGGGCTGTAGTAAGAGGCAAATTTAGCCAGAAATTTTTCTCCCAATCCGGGTAACATCATTTCAAACTCACGGTCAATCTAAATTGTATCAAACAAATCGATTGTTTTGAAATGACTTTTATTCGATAACAAGTTTATCATTTTTAGTTAACATATTTGATACAAACCATGTCACCATTGTAGTTGAGTAGACGACCGTATCTCTCGTTCACATCAGTCATGGACGGACTGGAAGTCATAATTCAGTGTCGACGAGACTGGAACGTTTCTTTCAGGACTTCTTCAATAGCTCTTTTATTATCTTGAGAGGGGTGTTTGTATTTCATCCAGGTCACCTGTATGAATTTTTCGTTAGTTAATTTATACTTTTTTGATAAATTTAGCATGAAAATTATTTTATTACCTTCTCTTTTAACTGATATTCCGATAAATCAAGCCTGGCAGGTACAGAAACGGCGGTTTCCGTTTTGGGTTTTTTATTTTTGTTATATTTTTTTTTCGGGAGGAAGTTTCTTCTGGATACTTTGCAGTGTATAGTGGATGAAATTCGATGTCTTGTTGTTTGGATTGAAATAATGTTCCTGTTACCAGAAAATATATTTCACGATAATAAATTTTAATTAAAAGTTACAATTTTCATGATCTTTGGATATTATTTTGCAATTAATCTTTTACTACTTACATAACCCAAACGTGATCGAGGATCCTTCAAATTTGGGAATTCTGTCACAATGGATTTGGCGAACTCTTCCTTCGCTTCATCCGGCGGATAACTGTAACATACAATATAAAATAAAATAACTGTCACAAAGTATAATATCAATAAGTCTAGTAACACTTACGCAGTCTCTTGAGTATCAACCAGTTCTTTTACAAGAATTCGCAACATAGCTCGTCTAATCGTATCGGTGAAGCACTTTGCATTGCTTGTAACAGATTATCCTGTCTATAATGTTTCAAAGTACTTTCCACATTCCCATATCGCTAAATGAATGAAAAGTGTATAATTACGCTACTGTAAGACTTATATAAAAAAAAATCTGTCGATATTATTGTGTTTTCATCATGTATTAAAATGGACTGTGTAATAATTTGAAATAAGAAATAAAATAAGAATTAATAATAAAAAATAATTATTAAATATTGTGAATTTATAGAGATTTGAAGTGTCATGATATCCAGTTCCATATTTTTTCACCGATGGACTTTCCTTTGCAGATTTTCCTTGCTCCGATACTTTGAAAGAACTTGCTTTCTGTGATAGATTCGGTAAATTTTCTTTGGCTTTCACAGGCGATTTTTGGACTTCAGTTTCCTCGTCACTTTCTTCCGACTTTGAAGAATCGGTTTCTTCTAACTTCCTCTTTGAAGCTTTCTTATCAATGTGGTCATTTTCTCGTGATTTAAAAATTTCCTGTTCTGAATCGATGGTGACTTCAACTGCATTTTCCACGGAGACCAAAACCTGGAAGTTACAAAATAGCACAGTTCACATGAAATTTTCTTTCTATTTCTGTAACAAAAATAAAAAACGTTTGAAACGTACACTGCTACAATTGTCCCTGATTTTATTTAAAAATCGCATTATCTCCTTGGCGCATCCCATTTTGATTTTCATCGTCAACAGATCTTCTTGAGTCAACTCTATGAAAGTTTCGCCATCGATACATTCCTCTAAAAAATTAAAAAAGAAAGTGAACGTGTGCAAAAAAACAATTCATCGATTTGAAGTAATCATGCATGAAAGCAAATACAATGTTGAAATTACAATGACACTTCTGCTATATGATATTGCTCTAATAATTGATTTTAGACATATATTTTTTGAGTTTTAGCATTTGAAAATATAGAAAATACTTGAGAAATTATTAATTTCATATTTCAACACAAAACCAATGAGCATGAATTAAAATTGTTATGAAAGTAAAAATGCAGGTGCTACAGAAATGAACAATCTTCCATGTATTGATATATAAAATACTCAGACATACATGCAACACAACTGATACTCATGCTTAATATATTGAAAAAATTACCAATTTCAAATCGAAGTCCTAAAGAGTGTTGTCGAACATAGATTTGTTCCCCAAAGATAAACAAAAACACGCAAAAAGCTTTTTCTCGCTAACTCCAGCTTACCCATAAGAAAACGTCAGAGAATCATATGCCGATGACTGATGTATTCGTCTCCAGATAAAGGATTCGTCCAAAGTGAAAAGGGTTTGTGAAATGAAGAGCAAAGACACCTACGAATCAAGAATCTCCACCACTAACACCAATTTCAATGCGAAATGCATGTAGGCTAACGTCAAAGAAAAGTGTTTTACAAACAGAAGTCAGGAGAAAGCATCGTTTGTCATGGAGAACTATGATTTCTTCAATTCGGCCGTACAATAGCAAACTATCTGGTCTAGATGTAAACGTCTTCAGTATTACAAATAAACTTTTTATAAAATCCACTTAACGTTTTGCCATTCTGAACTTTGAAGGAATTGATTCGGACGTCTCCACCACCCCATTTTGAACTTTGAACACACTGTGAAATCCTTATCAAAGTCTTCGGTGGATATTTGAAATTTTGAACATTTTGAGCTGTCAACTTAATTTCGAAATGTTTTGCCTCAAACCGCATGCAATAGAAATCCAACAATGTTCCAGACCAAGCGATGCATTCAGCATAATGTGAGAGATGAAGAATTTTATTTATTAGATGAACATCTGGAAATAGTCTCACGAAAGAAGTGGTGAAAACATTCACCAGCTCGTTTAAATAGAAAAGAATTGTAGCATGTACTTTTGGAGCGAATAGTATTTCCATTATGCGTAACAAGTACAAGATGAGTTGCATGTGTTCATCCTCGTCGTTAATTTTACCCGCTAATATAAACGGCAATGCTCTGATGAGACACCAAATTTGCATCGCCTTCTGACTTAATTTATGGTCTCCATCTTGAAAGGCTGCAGATGTGAAATTTGCAGATGGCTTATTCTTGCGTTCAACGTATCCATAATTGAACATCGAAATTGCTCCATTCAAGTGATGTATATTGATGGTCTTCTCTTGCACTACATAATGACGAAGGACCAACTTAATGACCATCGGACAAACTCCGCACAGTAAGTCGTGCATAATGTCGAAGATTTTATTTCGAGAGATATGGAAATAGCGCGAATTGTTGAGGCAGCAATGACCTTTAACACCTGTTTCAATCATCACTCTGTTTGTAAAATTGTTTTCCGCAAGATGACGGTAATGCTCTTCGAAGACTTCTTTTGTTCGTCGAGTCTTCTTTTCCAGTAATCCTGCATGTAAATCAGCTCTGCTGTATAAACATAATCGACAAAATTGGTTAGCTGCTGATCCTAACAGGTTGAAGACTTGATGCACTGCCAGTCCGTCGCCGCAAAATCCTTCAATCGTTGCTCGCAGAGTGTAGACTTCGTCTTCGAAAGTGATTGGTATTCCTTCATCGCTTTCAAGTTTTAATGAATCCTCCATGAAAGGTCCTAACAATCGATCAAAAGAATACTTCGAAGCATCGACGTAACAAAATACAGGAGAATGTGTATGCTGTTCAGTTGTGAATTCATATGTTTTGGTAAATGTGAGATTTGATACTAAAATACACCTAATTTGTGCACTCCTGTCTTCGAACCAAGAGGATTTACGATTTCCAGCTCATCGTAATAAAGTTTGATCCTGATGGCATTTTTATACTGTTGAAAAAAAAGGATGAGTCTTGAAGCATTCTCCATCGATGAAGGATCCCAAGATTCCGTCGGGCGAAGGCTGTTCATCATTGATTACTTGTCTCACGTTTGGATTTGATAACACCATTTTTAAAACTTCGATGATTGGTATATATTGGAATGATTCCAACATTTGTTGAGGTAAATAAGAGCAAGTCTCTTAATCGAGTCTTACATCTGTTCTCTGTCCCAGAGGTATCTCAACCGATTAAATGTATCCGCAATAATCAGTGAGTGCTTTAATTTGTTGTTGATATGTTTTCAGTCCTGCAAATGGTCTCTTCGAATCAGTTATTTTATGTATATCTTCGAGCAGTTGTTCATCTACAGTTTCTCCTAATCTCAAGCGACCAAATATTTGTTTTTTCAAATATCGTTGATGCTTTGTATGGACTTCTTCCATTTCATTAAAAATTGCATCGATCATAGTCCCGGTCATGGATCCGTAGTTTTGAAGACGACCAATCATTTTAATTATTAAAAGCCGAACATCTAACTCATCATCGCTATTGTCCTGCAGTTCCTCCACTTCATAGAGTTCCGCATCCTCTCCATCTTCATTTTCACTTTCTTCAACATTTTCCATTGCCATGTCATCATTTGGTTCATTTTCAAGAACAAGTTCCATTTCTACATCATGGAGATCGCCAGGATTAAGCGCGAATTGATGTTCGGCATTAACCCCTTAACTACCTCAGACGAGATATCTCGTGTAGACAAATCGACACTGCCTCGCCACAGACGAGATATCTCGTCAAATTTTCATTTATGTTTAAATCAAATAAATTATTTAAAACTATGTTTAACATAAAAGTTCATTATTATTATTTTAATAAATATGCAATAAATAGGAAAATATGTATTTTCTAACGAAAATATTGTTTTTAGTTTATTATTTTCAATTGCATTATACATATTATATGTAAGTGTACAATTTATGGACTTATAACTCTGCACAAGTATGGTATAATGTAAAGCAGGGGACGATACATAGCGGAACATTACAGTTTTTACAATAATATCGAGATTCCTTCCGAATTTTTTTTTTTGACAAAGAACACATTTTTGTGTCGGATACTTTTTTTTTGTAGCTGGAATACTATCTGGAAAACAGCGCGAGTTTAGACGCAAAGGACAGAGGTTTCTTGATCTTCTAAACATAGCACGTTGATTGTCATTGAGACATTGATTTTCTAAAAGACCCGTAATGATTTTCTCTCGCATAGATAACAAATTTATATCTTCTTGGTGTAATGCTTTATAAATTACAAGACAATTATAAATACACTTATCCATCAAAGAAAAAAAATATTTCTTGTACCATTTCATACTTTTTCGCGCAGAATCATATGAATGTATGATTTGATCCAAGCGATCAACCCCACCCATATACTGATTATATTTTATAACAACGTTTGGTTTTACTATACGATTACCAGTGATGTAATCAATTTTATTAGTGGGAACTAAAGTTGGAACATCACACGTTGTTAACATTGTCACAAGACGTTTATCTTTCCAACCCATAAATGCTGTCGTTGCATTACTCCGAATTAACATTTTACCTTTTTTTAGTTTTTTTATTTTTCTAATTTCATCGTCTTGTGGCATCAACTTCCGATTTAATCGCACGGTACCTATCGCATTAGTATTTAATTTCTGAAGTTTTTCGAACAAAAGTGGTGAAGAGTACCAATTATCTAAAAACACGGTTCGACCTTGGATCAACAGTTTTTTACATAAGTCAAGTACAATATCGCCAGATTGTTCGAATAAACTAGAATTTGTTCTTTTGTCAATTTTACCGCAGTACGTTTGAAGATTGTATAAGTATCCCGTCTCTGAATCACATAACTCAAATGTTTTTATTCCGAATCGTGCTCTTTTTGTTCTAATAAATTGTTTCCATGATAGCCGCCCTTTGAATAATAACAAGCTTTTATCAACTGCTATGTTCTCGCCTGGACGATAAGCGCTTTGACATCTTTCCAATAGCATGCCTTGAATCGTTTTGATTTTATGGTTTTTTGAATATTCTACAGTATCATCAGACTCAACACTGCAATTATAAAATAAAAGTTTATCTCATATACAACAAATGTATTTATTTATTTGAAATATATATATATACCTGGAAAAACGCAGAAATTGTTGGATCTGCGTAAATTTTTGACGAGTCATTATTTTTCTTATGAACACATTATTATACATAGGATCCGTGGACCAATATTTTGAATAAGATGGATAGTGCATATTTCCCATGTAAATACAAAGGGCTAAATACGTGTAAATTTCATCTTTTGTAACGCGAAAGTCATCACACTCGTAATTATCACCTTTTGCTTCAAAATAAGCATTTGTTTCATCAACAATAAAATTGATCACATCATCGTCAAAAAAAAATTTAAAAATATCCACTGGTGATGTATTTTCGTTAAGTCCACTTTCGATTTGAACACCGTATGATTGATCAGAAAATGTAAATATTTTTGGAACGAAGATAGAATTTTTTTCCATTTTCTTGATTTTTTGAGATCGTCCAACCGTATAGAAAGAGGAATATCGTCTATATCTAAAGGCAATTCATCTTCAGAGCAACTATCACTAGATGATTCAAGCCTTAATCTTTTTCGTTGATTCGGCATTTTGCGTTTTTATTGCTTCACAATAAAGGTAAATGAACACTGATCAAACGTACAAGCCATTCCATATTCAAAAACATTGCATTATTATCATAATACAGAATCAAAACAAAAGACAGAAATTATAATGAACACAAAATGAATCATTGATATGCTTATATAAAACTTTGAAAATTAATACATAAAATAAAATATTCATTGCAAAGTGTATTGATAAAAAAATGAATAAAAGGAACGAAAAAAAATGTTACAATTAATTATAAATGATTTAAAATGAATTATATATAATTAATTATGAATTAAATATCATTATTGATTGGTTAAAAAATATTTTAAACCAAATAATACAACGTTTAGGCTTAAAAACAAAGCACTCAATTTGACGAGATATCTCGTCTGAGACGAGGCAGTGTCGATTTCTTTACACGAGATATCTCGTCCTCAGTCGTTAAGGGGTTGAACATTTATTAATAAAAAAACTGATCTTACAAATAAAAAGTACAACCTTCAAGAAATAATTATTTTAAGTCACTCGCATCAAATTATTTAGTGTTCTGCATTTTTTCCATACAATTTTTATCGTAAAAAACATTAATTATCTCATTAAAATGATGTGCTTTAACAATAAAATATTATTCTATTTAATGAATGAATCTTCAGTATATTAAAATTTATCAGTTATTCATGATTGTAAATCCATTACAAAGAATTATATCTAATTTTAAACTATCACACTAGTGGAAAACTTTACTACGTTTTTCAACTGTTTTGATTTCGACAAATCATTTGTCCAGTCAGTTCTACTACATAAATTGAGTTTACCATAAAATTGACTAGAAAATATAGTTAACGTGAATATAGTCACATTAACTAATATTCTAGTTGCAATGACTATATGTTTATACTTGTATTAACTATAAATGCCTCAACCATGTACATATAGTTAATTTAACAACGCGATTTTTTCTGAGTGTACTTAATTCAAATATAAGATATGCTTCAAAACGATTAATCATATTTTTTAATTCATTTAAGTACATTTCACTTGATACCAGGTACCTGTTTTTACAATGTATGTAAAATCTGTAAAATGTGATATGTACGGAAATTCTGTATTATATGAAACGATTATGTACAAACAATTATCTATCTGTGTATTAAATAATCTATTGTAACTACAATTAAAAGTTTTCAAATCTGTTTTTGCATTTAGTTGTTGATGATGTTGTTGATTTTTTTTTAATATATAACATTTCAGAAACTTTTTTTCTATTTGTATTGGTTTCTATATCTAGTATTTTATGATTATCAACATTTATTTTATGTATGGGTTAAAATTAAATCTAAGATGATTTGTTAAAACTATGTCTTTTTGTTTTTTTTTTTAAATATTGTATATGTTCATTTATTTGTTTATGAACATTTCTCTTCGTTTCACCAATATAGCAGCTCTTACAATTGCAATTTATTTGATACATAATTCCTGCATTTTGCCCTTTGACATTCATGTCTTTACCATTTTTTATTTAAGTATTTAACTTACGAGGTATAGTGTTAACAATGTTAATATTATTTTGATGTAATACTTTAAATATCTTACGGTTCAGGCTTTTGTAATATGTCATTTTGATAATTGAATGTTTATTGTCATTATTGTTATTTGTTTGCGTTCTGTATGGAGGTTCTATTATGTGAGCTAGTCTACGTTCTATATTTTTATCAATAAATGTGATCGGGTATAAATTTTTTAATAGAATTGATTTAACTTTTTGAATGTTGGTTTCATGGTATTGAGGATCTGATAATATAATAATACAGCTTTAGCTATTAAATTCCATATTATGGTCCTTTTCTGCTGAATTGGATGAATTGCCATGAAATTAAACATTATACCTGTACAAGTACTTTTCTGAAACCAATTGGTACGTAAGATATTATTTTACGTAAGATATTTTTTCTAAATTATCTTTATTAAAACTATTAAATACTTAAAGTGTAGTTAGTATTTTAAACTTAGGTATAACACAAAAATGTTATCCACATATCTGGAGTAGTATTTTATATAATTTATTTTCAAAAACTTATATTTTCCATCTCTCTTATTGCTAAATCAGAAAAGATCGGAGAAATGCAGCTTTCCATAGGGCAGCCTTTTATTTTTTGGTCATATTTATTGTTATAATATAAATATGTGTTATCGAAAATAAAGTCTACAGCCTGTAATAATTCTGTTGAACTGAAAAAAATTGAATCACCAAACCCTTTATATATGTCGTAGGCATTTAGAGAATTTAGGCACTTAGCTAACTACCTAGGTAGTTGGCTAACTG
>JABFPM010001509.1:0-19985 GCA_022817325.1 Idris sp. 1 HC-2018
CATAAAAACTATTGTTTTAGGTATACATTTCGTCAAGCGGCATTTCCCGCAGAAAAACGTTTCGACCGTCCGTGCATCATCGCACAATATTGTTTATTTCATCAACTTTTGTGGAGTTTTTGTATAAAACAAAAACACCACATTAAAGAGGAGACTTTCAAGTATCTAAAAATGCAAAAAAAAAATTTTTGATTTTTTTTTGAAAATTTGGTCATTTTGAGGTTGCCAGTCCCCTTAAAGAAATACATAAATTTATTTTTTTATTCATTAGAAATGTACATTAAAATGATTTGTTATCGGTAAATTAAAAAACAAAATTTCATTAGTTTTATAACTAACAAGTATTTTATTTTAGTAATATTTATATTTGTATTTTTGATTTGTAGGGATTCTACATGCACAATTAAAAAACCACATCTCAATTTTATTGTTACTTTTTTAAAAATTACATAGAAAAGTTAACGTTATTCAAAATTTGTTCTAAGTATTAATTTTTTTAAATTTAAGTTCAATATTTTAAAATAAAGATGACTCTCATTTTTTAAAAAAATTTACCTATTTTATTTTAATTTATCTATAAGCATTAATAAATATTTCAAATTAAAAATAAAATTATGTAAACTCTTTTGTCTGGAATATTTTGTTATATCAACTAACAATTGTAAAGTTAAAATAACGTAAAAATGATATATAAATAGATTTAAAAAAGTACTAAAGTTCAATTAGTTATTTTTCCAACACAGTTACTCCAGATGACTCTATATAAAAGTTGACTTTTGTCATAATAAAAATATATAATTATTCCAATTTAGTTATTCACAAAAATTTAAAAACAAAAAACATCAATTGTTATAACAAATTAAGAACAATTTTTGTAATCAATAAATTACATTTTTTAAGTAAAAGATTCATTTATAGAGATGTATTTTTGATAAAACTCTAAAAGTTTGAAGAATTTTTTTTTTCATCATCTATAATTTATCTTTGCAATAAAATCTAATACCGCTTCAAACCAGTGTGGCTCTGCAAGTTCCTGATAAGTAAGTTTATTTGACTGCACAAGTAGTCGTTATTTATTTTTTTTGTCTCAAATCATTATATAAACTTCAAATTTTTACGTGATGATTGTTTCTATTCTTCTAATGTTAATCTTGAAACATTAAAATTATCAGAAGATAATTTGTGCCTTTTTATAAACCCACGATTACAAATTAGAATTAGATAATAAAACTTTAATTTGTTTATTGATTTTGCAATTGAAAAATGTTTCACATAAATTATTAACATTAGAAAAACATTTAGTTTACTATTTCTGCTTGATAATTTGGTTTTTATAAATATTTTCTAATCTACGAGCATATCTAATCTGAATAAACTGAGATTTGATCAGATCAAACTAGATCATGCAACTTTGATCAGAGCATATTTCAAACTAATTTAGATCAATTAAGATTTAATCAGATCTTTAGTCCTTTGGCTTGTTTAAGTCACATTTTTCTGCGACAATTTAATTATTACAACTTCTGTCAACTTAAAGTTAATATTTCTTTTAATCATGCAAAAGAAATATCTTACATTTTCTAACAGTAGTGCAAATACAATTGCAATTAGATAATATATCTGGGGATATTTGTTGTCAAGTGTTTTTTTTATGATAATGTTTTTTCTTAATATCGTTTGAGATCTTTCTTTAACAATCAATTATTATCATTGACAGACAAATGTAATCTTTGGGCGACCTCAAGAGGAAATCAGTGAGGTGATAGTCCAAAAGATCTAATTCTTTATTTTTTTGTAAAAAGTAATTCTTATAATTTTACATAGTTTTTTAATATTATTTACTTACTTTAAAATAATTTTATTTTTTACACAATAATTACTCAAAATAAAATACTTAAATTCATTTTCCATACTCATTTAAAAAAAGTTTAGTAAAATTATAATTTTTTTTAAAATCTTTCAATTTAAAGGTATTTTTTAAAAAAGATTTAAATTAATTTTTTGAATGTCTTTTTTTTATTTAAAGATGAATTGAATAATTTATTTATAGATATAATTACTTTAACAACGCAGCACTATGCTTAAATAATTGACGGTTGATCAATACACGAAAAAGTTTTCGGGGCATCAGACGTACTTGCTATGGTATGTCCGTCGAATTATAGGTTATGATACAATAGATCCCTAGTAAAAATCAAAATTGTGCCTCTTAAGAGCTCTCTCGGATACATTTCAGGGACCTTTGTAGACCTTATGAATAATAAATTCGGGCTCTCAAAAGGAATGTAACGCCTAACCCCTATAATGCCTGTATATTTCACCCTATTAGGGTCTATAAAGGCACTATTAGGACGTGCCCGGAAACTTTTTTTTATTTAAAAACAATGAAAAAATAAAAATGAACATTTCAATTTGTATTATCATTATGTTAATAATAATAATTAATCCTAAAAATGTAATTTATTATAATAAAAATTTCATATCTTTGGGAATCGAACTTATGACGCTAAGGTTTATGAATATCAAATACAATATTTAGCCCACAAGACTTTAAAAACACGACATTTGAATGAGATTGTTTTACATTTCCTGCTTACACGTTATTGTGTAAATTTTAACAATGTCTTTAACAAAATTTGGAATAAAAATAAGCAATTACTAATGAATAAAAAAATATTATAAATTATAAAGAAATTATTAATTTTAGCATACTTTGGTGTGTATTGATATACCCCTGAAATCGACCTTATTAAACATTAATTTGTAATTGAAAGACAAGCTGTTACAAGCCCTGAAAATGCCATAAAGGCTTCTTTATATTCTTTTAGATGGGCTTCTCAAGGTGTCCCGTAATTTTTTTTTTTTTTGTGAAATCAGGGTTTACCACAGTTAGCCTTTAAAGGGAACTAGTTATCACCTGGGCAAACCACGATACATTTTTACTAGGGATGCCCCGTACAGGATATACGTCCCGTTTTCCGGAACGTATAACGTCTTAGCATTGAGTAGAGTCAGCAAAATTAATGCCTGGTAATCGACTGTACTATATGGGGCATCCGATGACCCAAAATTTATTCCGTGTATATGAAAAAAAACTGCATTATGCATTTATTTTTACGATCTGAGAGTCAACGTCTCGTAATGTTATCGAATCGTCAATGTGACGAGTACACTTAACACATGCGTGAAACGATGACATGTGCACACACGTGTCACACTTTGCCTATGATGTCATAGATCTTGTTTGTGTGTACAATTATACTCAACGTGATTCAACGACTTGGTAAACAAGCGACCCAAGTAATGCAACTGTTAATCTAGGAGTAAAATATACTATTTAATTTTATACTTCAAGATAGCTGGAAAGGAGCCATAAAAGATAAATTAAGGAACTCGAGTTATTATTATTAATTATCAAATTCTTATTATTTTAATTTCTTCGAGAAAATTTATAATAGTCTGTAAAAATTAACAGAACTTTTAAGAACAAATTACAAAGTTTATTAATAAAATTTCCCATGTTCACAAATTTTGACAGTTATCATTATTTTTTTTTGTCTTTGAATAAATCTCAATTATTCACATAAAAGTGCATTTAAAATGATAAATTCAAATAGTTGTAGCCTAAATAGTTTTAAAATTTCAAACAGAAATGTCGAGTTTAAATTGTATTGAATTCCAAGTAATTTTCCTTATTGTATTTTCAAAGTAGTTCATATTTTCTTCTTCTCTTTTTTTATAACCCAATGTCGATCATTAATGAAAAAATTATCAGTTTGAAAAGTTATGTAAACGAACTATTTGATAACTTGGGATAAGATCATGAACTTTATCCACGTATTCTGAAATTGTGCAATTATTGGTTATTGATAATGAAAAATTGTTAATGTGAATGAAATACGGAAGAGTGCAGTGTCATTAAAAGATAAGAGATATTTTTGATTAGATAGGGAAAAAAGGTGTTGTTCATAGTATTTTTATTGATAAAATGTGTAGTAAAATTTAATTACAGATCTACATTTTTTACTCATTTATTAATTTGTTCGGGACTTAGGCCCATACAACAGTTAACAAATAATATAAGGTAAGGATTCATCGAGGTGTTTATAAACGTTTTTCGTGGAATTCGTTTAGTGCTTCAAGATTGTGAGAGTGTTCAGATTTCTTCTTCTTCTTTCTCTTTTACTGCCACTGAATACTAGTTCATTTGGCCATCAAACAATATACATAGATGATACGATCAACAACTGTCGTAATAGTAGTAGGCTTTGATGGCTATGAAATGTGGTTAGTCACTACGTACGCTAGGACGAAAATCCATCAGATCCGAAACAGATAAATAAAAATATATTAGATGAGAAGCTCATTCTTCTTTGCGTACTCGTCAAACAACTTATACAACGCTTGACTCCCAGAAAAAGAGATGGCGGTAATGTCGAGTTCAACAGATGGATCTTTTTAGAGTAATTCAGTTCTCAAATCTTTGTCCACGTCATTCAGAACAGCTGGGCAATGGAAAAACATGCGATTTAGATTCTGCAACGGAGCAGGGCAATTCGGGCAAGCTTCAGAGTCCACGATGTTCATCCTTTTCAAGTCTTCAACGCAGCGTGTATGACCTGATTTAATTCTCGAAATCATAAATATAGCGCGACGGTCCAAGTTGGAATTCTTCCACCAGAGTTTTTCCATAATAGATTTTCGACTTTTGTGTGGGGAATATTTTTTCCCTTTTCATGTTTCGCATTCCAGATTTTATTTTTTCTTTGACATGAATAATTTCTTTTAATAAAGACTAACACAGTGTTGAAAAATACATTTTTTACATAAATATTATTATTTTCAAGAGTTAATTTAGCAGCTTCATCTGCCAATTCGTTTCCGGAAATACCCTTATGACTGGAGACCCATATAAATTTAATAATTAAATCAGGATTGTCTAAAAGCTTATTTAAGTAAAATTATTTAATCAAATAAATAATTGGATTAAAGTTACCTTTAGAGTCATAATTACATACGGCTTTAAAAACGCTGAGTGAGTCTGTCACAATCGCAACGAAGTATAAATTATTGTTCACAATAAAATTAAGTGTATCTATAATGGCATATGCTTCAGCATGAAATATTGAAAATAAACGAGAAGTTTTCATATTTCGACGAAGTCAATTCAACAAATTTATTTTCTAATTTCACATTCGATTTATCGAGTTTTAAAGAGTCACCAATTTCAAAATCGCAAATATCTAACATATCAAAAAATCGAGTATCATATTTGAAATCAATGCTACCTGAAAATCGAAATTTAATAACATGATTATAGTGATTTTTTCCTTCAAATGATAATATAGCAAAGAACCTTTTAAACGAGAAGACTCTTCCAAAGTAAATTTATTTTCAAATTTCCGAAGCAAATCTTTATCCGGAAAATTAGAGAATACATGGATTTTCATTAAGGATTTATTTAGAAAAGAAGCTCTCCTGCAGTTCAAAGGAAATTCACCAGACATATCTAGTAAAACATTATAGCGGTAGATCGATTTAAGCCTAAAACTAATCTAATAGATCTATATTGAATTCGATCTAATGTCAAACTCAACGAATTGGAACAAGTATTGTACAATTGATTTCCCCATTCAAGGTTTGATAAAGCTAAACTTTTATATAATTTAAAAATAATGCGTGGATGAGCACCCCAACTAGATCCGTAAAATATTTTTAATACATTAACAAACATTTTTGCTTTATTGGCGACATTTTTAAAATGGGCAGACCAAGATAATTTTTCATCTATAATAATGCTAAGATATTTAATTGATTTAACAATTTTAATTTCAGAATTATTCAAAACAAAACACAGCTTTTTCCGAACAAAAAAAGTTTTAACACTCGATTTACTAAATATCATCCCATAAGGTTCGTTTAGGGTTAATTGAAGTTTTAGAATATTCATATAACTTTTACAAACTTTCAAGACTAAATTAAGATTCGAGAAAATGTCAACTAAATTTATTGAAGCAAAACAAAGTGCAATATCGTTTGCATAGATTATAATTTTAATAATTTCAGTAATAAATAAACCAATACGTGAAATAAAAATAATAAAGAGAATTGGACTTAACCCAGATTCTTGAGGCAAGCCTTTGGACATGAACTTTTTTCCAATACATTTACCTTCGATAAATACAGAGACCAAGCGTAATTTAATTAAATTGTAAATAAGTAATGCAAACTTTCTGTCGCAATTCAAGTTAATTAACAATTCAACTAGAAAGAACTGATTCACATTGTCGAAAGCGCCTTTTATATCTAAAAAACATACACCCACTTTTTCTTCGTTGAGTAAATGAGCTTGAGTATATGTAACAAGGTCCAGGACTGCATCCTAATAGATTTATTCTGCGTAAACCATATTGACAATTTGGTAAAATTCTTTCGTTAAAAGCCCACCAACTAAGACGGAATTGAATAATTTTCTCGAAAAGTTTCATGACACATGACGTTAATGCTATAGGTCGACAATCATTAGATCCAGCTTTTTAAATAAATATCAAAAAGTATTGGCGTCAAGCAGGAGGAATATTATTATTATTTAAAATTAAATTAAAAATGTCTAATAAAAAATTAAGAGTAATTAACGGAATATTTTTAATCATTTTAAAAGATATGAAATCTGGACCAGGAGTAGACTTAGTTTTGATTTAAGAAAGTACTGAATAAAATTCTCCTAATGTAATCGGTTTGCTCATTTGACCAAAAATGGAATAGCTTACAAGGTTTTTACGTTTGTTTACATTAACAGTAAGGTCACTTTCTATGTCTTCAGAACTCCTACCGTCAATCAAATTATTAAGTTTGTTTTATAATTTATCACGATAAATCAAGTTTGATGTAGGCTGGTCAATAGCATTAATTCGTTTATTTTTTAAATTTCATCATAATTTCAGTGTCGGATTTACCAGGAAGCAAAGAAAGTATTTAATAATTTTGTAAAAAAAAACAATTGAAATTAGTTCAAATATTCTATTTCGCGCGTATTTAATGAATAGTTGGCGCTACAATCGGTAGACTTTCTATCTTTATCTAAACAAGCTGTCATTCTAAAAAAGCATCATCGTTGCTTGCATACAAAGTATTAGGTAATTCTGGCGCATCTCAGATTTCAATAACACACGAGAAAAACTAATCAAATTCAATTTTAAATAGCTTTGTTTAGAAGTATTTAAATTAATTGAAAATGTGCCAAATACTAGCGCAAATTTGCGTGATGTGAGTGAGTCAGTCGACAGATTAGATGAAATTTCTGAGCAAGTTTCGGATGGTTTAGTGGACGTCGTGAGATCTGCAGACGATCTTCCCAACCGTTGTGTTAACGCTGGTCAATAGCATAATCTATCAAAGACTGACATCGATTATTTGATTCGTAAAGGTCCGAGTGATTGTCAAAATTCCTGCGGGCTATTCGACAGTTCCAGAAGAATGTTCAATGAGACCGCAAAACACTGCACGGAGAATATTTTTTATGGGACAAAAATGAACGGGGAACGTTACTTAAGAGAATGGTTGCTTCACTCTCCATACACGGGCAATGTTTATTGTTTTGTTTGCTTATTATTTTGTCCAGGCACCACGCGTTTCAGTGGTAACTGATTTTCGGACTGGCGGAATTGTAACGACGTGCAAGACCATGAAGGCAGCCAAAAACATCGAGATGCTCAATTGACGTTTTTAGTTAGACAACGACAGTTAAATATTTCATGTAATCTTAGCGAACAAATTGACAAGAAACAGGAATATTGGATACAAGTACTCGTGGCTCAATTTGATCCTTTTTTGAAAAATCATATCGATAAGTATGACAATTGTGACAGTGGACACACGTCGTATTTATCTTAAACAACTATTTCATCTAATGGCGAAAATCGATTTCGACGATATAATTGCTGCAGGATACTATAGTGTTTTGGTTGACTCCACGCCAGATGTGTCTCATATTGATCATTTAACTGTCATTGTGCGTTATGTCTTTTATAATTAAAATTGGTTTACCAATAGAAAGCTTTTTGACGTTTCTTGAGATAGGGAATCATGCCGGAAGGTATTAAGCGAGAACTACTATAGACTATTTAGTATCCAACGGGCTCGTTTTCAATTTGTGTAGAGGACAGTCGTATGACAATGCGTCCAATATGAAGGGTATATATAATGGTATGCAGCAAGCTCTTTTAGAAGAAAACCTTTTTGTGAATTTTATCCCATGTTCCGCACATTCATTGAATTTAGTTGGACAAGCGTTCGTTGTGTCATGTTTAGAAGCAGTAAAGTTTTTTGGCACAATTCAAGGTATTTATGCGTTTTTCGTAGCTTCGACGAAACGGTGAGCCTTGCTTGAGAAATGTTTAGGTCCAAGTATTGTAACCGTGAAGAAATTATCAATAACTCGTTGGGATGCGCATTCAAAAGCAGTATATGCCGTCTCGACGAATTATGATAAAATAGCTGATACTTTGCAGGAATAGCAAATTATTGTACTCTCGATGGTGACCCGCGTATCCAAGCATCAAGTTTGTTGAAATACATGGAATCACTTAAATTTATTTTCATGATGATTTTTTGGGAATTAGTTTTGCACGATTTCTATCGAAACATGCGCGAATTTGTACACTACGCTTTTGTGGATAAATTTCGTGAGGATTTTTTTGTTATCGAGGCAGCAGCGAAGGTATTCGTTCCTGGCATTGACTATAAGTCAAGCACGCGAAGAACGAGACGATGAAAGATTTAATGTAACGACGGTCCTGCTCCTGATGCTCTTGAAAATTTGTCGCCAAGTAATTCGTTTCGGATAAATGTTCATTTTTCGTTAATTTAAATGCGTCGACTGATGATATTATAAAAAGTGTAGAAAGACTGATTGAAGATTATCCGAACGATGTTAATATGAACATTGTGACTGAAATTGAAAATTTTCACGTAATTGTAAAACAGGTATACGGAAACGAGCCTTGTAAAACATTTGTTGAATTGTACGAAATAATTTTCAATGATGAATTGTTTTCGGCATTTCTAAATGTTGAATGTCTTCTTAGACTTTTCTTAACGCTGCCGATAAGTAATAGAAACGAGTCAAAAATTGTTTACGTTCATCGATGAAGCAAGAAAAAGTAAGTGATTTGAGCTTACTTTTCATCGAAAAGGACAAGCTCCAAAAACTTGACTTTGATGATATCATTCATCAATTTGCGAAAGAAAAAAGTCGGAAAAAATTGTAATTTATTGAGATCATTATTAATATATAATATATTTCTCCAGAAAATATCTGGTTTTTTATTACTTAAAAATATGAGGTGAGGGGGTGAAATTTGAAAAAAGGGCCCTTAAAATTTGAGCTTGCTTGGGGCCCCATAAAAGGTAAATCCGGCACTGCATAATTTTTTATATTATCCGGAGAGGAGGATGCTTTAGTTATTTTAAAGGAAGTTATTTCTTTTTTCTAAAAGTACTTTACATTTTTCGTTCCACCTGTAACATTTATATTTTTTATATCAAGTTTTGTACTTACTTCGCTAGCCCTCGCATTAATCAATACTGAATAAATTATATTAACAAAGTTATTATATGATGTTTCCAAATCATTCAAAATTTTAAAATTGTCAAACTCAATTTCACAATCATTTCTAAATTTAAGTCAATTAATTTTTGAAACATTAATAAAAGGTCTACAGACAATTTTTTCTACAAAAAATTAACAGAACTAATAAAAACCGGGAAGTGATCACTATCATATTTGCATTCTAAAACTTTAATATTACATCTAGAACACAAATCTGAATGAACAAAAATTGAATCTAAAGTATTTCCTTGAGAATCAAAGTTTTTTGAGTGAGTAACTGTAGAACCAACATTAAGGCAAATAAATCACTTAAAAATAAAGCTTTTGAAAGTTTCAAGCCTTCAGAGTTGGAATTATTAAAAGGAGACCAAAGAGGGTCTTTAGCATTAAAATCGCCGCAAATTTGACATTTAGAAATATAATCAAGAAAATTAGACCAAAAACTATTTTCAGTGGGTGGGTTACTTTGATTAGTTTTAGGCGGGCTATAAACATTTACTACAGTTAACGAAGTGATTGAAGTAGAATCGAAGAAAAATTCCATTATTGAAATTTCAAATTGATTATTGTAGCATCAAGACAAAAAATTTACATTATCAATTAAGCTTTTAAATTTCAAACTTTTACTAAAGAGAAAACTCCACATCCGTGACTATCATGATGTCTGGAAAAAAATTCATATCTGGGAAAAGAAAATTTATGGTCTTCTTCTAAATAAGTTTCTGATAAGAATAAAAATCTATCTTATATTCGTTACTAATGTGGGGTAAATAAACTTTTTCATTTGTTTCCATCGCGAATGAGTCTCGAGAGTAACTCTCGGGATATTCTCAGGATACTTGAAATTCCTCAATTCAATAAGGGGTCATTCAAAAAGTACGTACACAAAAATAGAAAAATTTTGAAACCCCCCCCCCCCCCTGAAGTGTACGTACTTTTTGTGTAGAGGACAGTCGTAATTGTGTACACGACCCCTAAGAAAATTTATAAAATCTTTTGAAAGACATTAAATAATCAAATGTGACAGAAATTTTAATGAAATTAAAGTGATTTAATTGATATTTTTGATAAAAAAACGGCAAGCCTTATTGAAGTCAATCGCAAGTGATTTTACCGACTGATACTGCCATGTCAATAGTTCATGTCAGTAAATAAATGATATATTAAAACTTTTCCTTCTTTTTTTCCATCTTTTATTAAAACATTTCCGCGTAAAATGAGCTTTCGTTGATGAAAATCTGTTAGAACTGCTCAAAGATATGATTTTTTCGAAAAAAATGCACAAAAGTTCAATTTGTTATAACAATTACACGGAAGGATATAAAAAAATCCTTTTGGAAATTAGATCCTACAGTCATAACTTTTAGTTTAAGAATACTTTTGATAAAAACAAAAATAATTGCATTTTGGGTATAACCGCTTTCAAAATTTTAATTCATAGCATTTATTATTTTTCTTTAATTTTAAACTGTCTCGAATTTAGTGTCGAATTTCAATTTAAATAAACCTGATTTAACAAAATTGCCGTCGACGTAACTAGACATAGGCTCAACCTGAATAGGTTTAACCCATAACACATTTCTCGGGTACGGAAACAAATTGTCTCTAATTTCAATTTCATCGATACTGGGGTCATTAAGACCTCCCAAGACTCTATAAAAATAAACTTTCGTATCCGGTATATAAGCTAACCAAGTTTGATTCTCAAAAAGTATAACAATTTTTGAATTAAACTTTTCAACAAATATATTAGCATTTAAAAATTTATAAAAAGAAATAGACAATTTAAAGTTACCGTGTTTTTTTAGATTATAACTATTGTACATCAAATCTCCAAAGATTTTACTACAAGTTCTATCTAAAGAAATTTCCAAAATTGTGTGTTTATTATTTAACATGTTTACATTAACACGCTCCAAGGTTATAGAAAATTACGATACTGAATTTGTTGTATATCTATTGGAAATCTGAGACCTAACAAAAAGAACACGTTTTTCTGAACTAGATTCTAAGTCTTTTCTTCTTTTATCTTTCACCTCCTTTTGTTTAGCACGATCTACAACTTGGTGTATATGTACCTGCTCCGTTGTATTCACAACTACTTCATCAGCACAAGATCTATTTCCATCCTGATCTTTTCCTTCAGTGTCCGCCATCTCCAAAAATGAGCACGAGCAAGCCAAAACTCTAACAGGAAAAGCCGTACAAATAAAAGATTGCAAAACTACATTACTAATTCAGACAAAATTAAACAAAAGCAAAAAAAAAGAATTAGCAAAAAGTAAAATTCACTATAAACGTTATAAAACTCAATAAAAAGCAAAAGATACGTCCGTTCAGTTTTGCTACCTCACATCAAGTCTCTCTAACCTCATACGATCAACAACAGTAGTAACACAACACATTAGACTACAGTATAGTTTTCTCTTTCTATCAATATTCATATACATTAGTGAATACAGTAATAGTGTGGTGACCAGAATACAGATGGCAGTGCATAATTTAACAACTAATTGAATTTTTCGACGTACAACAATAAATTTCGACATTTTCAATAGTAAATTAGAAAATCAGAGGCATCGCGCCCAGAGGACGCGATCACTCATCTAGTCGGAGTAAAAATGGCATTCGATGAGAATGTGATATAAATCATCCATTTTCAATAAGTTCCAAAGTGTACATTTATTTTTCATGAGACGATATTTGTCTAAATCGATAAAAATTAGAAGTACAATTGCGAATTTTTGTGCCATATGTGTATTAAAGCAGCTAAATTACAAATGTTGTCTGTGCAAGACATTTTCTTACTGAAATCAGATTGGTATTCAGGAAGAAGGTGATAATGGGCACAGAAATTGAAAATACGGTGGTAAACGACCTTTAGACAAATTTTTGCAATACAGTTAATAATTTTTATATTGAGTTTGAAGTAAATAATACTCGGTGCTCAATGCAGAAGAAAAATTACACTCGTTTAATTTATTTTAAAGGTTTTTTTTTCATATGTTTGCACTTTGAATCAAACCAGGGTTTGATACTTCTTTAATTGTTTGGATAAATATTCCTCATCATACTCAAATTGGTCCCCACAGATGTTATAGTGTCATTGGGTGTAAGGCAGGAGCGTTGCTATTTTAGGTATATTTATAGAAATTGTCGACCGGGAAGTGATCGGTGGTAGCACACCAGTCACGTACTCTCATGTCTCTGCAGACATGACAACAGTTAAAATTTCTTTGAAAAATTGCTCACGTCGGTATGATTTTTCATATTATTTGATAAACTCACATGTGCGTTAAAATCGTCTCCTAATACAAGGGGGTAATCAGGGTAATTTATTTTGATGTTAATTTATGAGAAGTCTAAATTTCTTAAATGATAATTGAAATCTTTAAGAGTGGAGAAGTAAATTAAAATTACAATAACAGTATGCTCTAAGAGGAGACTAGAAGTTATGAACGATAACATATACGGTGTAACATAATTGTACATGTGAAAAATTTGACGTTGTAAGGAATGGCTAGTCTGGAGTTGGAGCGACCTGGCTCGGGCTTCTTCACTGCAGGGCTAACTTGAAGCTTTGCCAATGGAGAGGTAAGATGTTTTTTAACGCACCAAGTCTTGTAGCAGCATAAAATGTTCGTGTAATTCACGTGTTCTCCTGCATAGGTAATGTTTCTGAGATGGTGGCAATTCCAGAAAATGATTGAGTATCCTATCGTACATCATTGGTAGCTGCTTGTTTAGAGCATTGAAATTGATTATCAACTATTAGCCTTTTGTTTCTGATTAATATATTGTGGTGTCCCAATTTTAGTTTCAATAATAATTCGTATAGGTGTTTCTTCTCTTCACATTCTTCTTTGGTTATCCCATTTCCGAAGGCAGAAAAGTGACATTCCGTTGTATCAGCAAATGGAATTTAAAACTAACTTATCTCAGCCAATCTAAAAGCAGGAATGATCTCACACACACACATCCAAAGAGTGTCATTTCTACAAGGTTTTGTCGTGCAATTCGAGAATCGGTTAAATTCTTGGTGAGGCGTAAGTTGATGTCCATGAATTCATCATGGACTTCGCGAGCTTAAGCTCGCGCGGGAATCAAAAATTTTCTTGACCCATCTGTCAAATTTTCTTGACCCATCTGTCAAATTTTCTTGACCCATCTGTCAAATTTTCTTGACCCATCTGTCAAATCTTCGCCCCATTTGACAATGACGGGACGAATGACGTCTGATTTTCTTCCTAAGCGATAGATATCCGTCAGTGCAGCGTTGTTAGATATTGTATTTTTCAAATGTGTGAAGAGTGCTTGAATTAGAACAATTGTATTAGATTACCTGAAGTCGTCTTCGTTTAACCCGTAAATAATTACGTTATTTGCTTTCCTGGGTGCATTTAAATATTGCTAAACTGTTGGAGATCGAGTTCATGTTAGCAGAAAGTTGTTTAGTATTTGGTGATAAGTGATTTCAGCTGCTCATAAGATCCCGTGAAATCTTGATTGGACGTGGTAAGTTGTTGACGGCCGTTGTAAGCGTCTTAAAGTTGTCAATGACCTTAGAAATATTTTGAGCTTCATCAGTCATTGTATTATATGTATACAGAAGACTTTAGAATAATCTCGATTCTCCGGAAAGGTTCAGATACTTGTAAAACCTCTGTGATTGTGTTTCTCAACTACCCTAATAACACGTTTTAAAAATTTGATCAAACTTTGATCAAACTTTCAATTGTGTTATTAGGGTAAGTAAATAATCTTAACAAACTTCACTGGGCTTATTAAGTTAAATTAATTTAAACTATTTTGAGTAAAAATTGTAAAATTGTTGCAAAGTAAAGCGGAGCGAGACATAAACACGTCCGCTCAGCTACTCTTCCCAAACAGAACTCCGATTTATAGTTTTTATAACAAAAAAGATGACGATCTAAAAACGAAATTGAGATAATAACTGATTTAAATTTTTTTCATCATTTTGTGATGTATTATCAGTTTATTATTTTTATTATTAAATTATTTCAACGGTTAAGATAATTAATTTTTAATTATGCGCATTATTCAAACATTTGATTAATTATTGTTTTTGAAATTAAGAATAGCTTCTGCTTTTTTACAAGTATATCTAATCACAATTTGATTTGCATGTCGTAAGCGAATAGCTCTTTTTTTCTTAATAAAAGAAAATAATCAACACAATTAAAAGTTTAATTACGATGTTTAATCGATTAAACGATCAATCATGCGACCAACGTCGTGATGTGGCAATATATATAGTTATACATTTACAAAAATAAATACAAACATATGATTGTATCAAGTTGTCTCTTCTTACAACATACGTACATTGATTTTAGTTTTATAATAAACGCATCTGATAACAGGTCAGAAAGTGTCTTGTTGCATTTAAATCTTTGGATGCAGGTAAGACTTTTCTCTTGTAATAATTAATTTGAATCGATTGACTTTGGGTCATTAAGAAATGAACAAGGCATTTAAGAGCACATTACTAAAAATGCATCAATAAAATTATTATTTATGTATTTGAAGTTTTTTAAGATACGTATTTTATTTATATTTATTTCCTTAATTTTAATATACATTCAATCCTCAAATTTCAGAACATTTTATATTCAACATTAAACCGAAATAATATACTGTATATTAAGGTGGCAAATCCATTCTAACTTTGACCATTCAATTGCTCAAAATTTTGCTATTTAAATAATATTATTAAGAATATTTTTTATACCTTATAACTTCGCAAATTCTTAAAATATTATACTTTGATAATTGACAATCTCCTAATCTGAAACATGCGTCACCATATAAACAATGGCAAACCAAAAACATATGATTTCTTTTTATATTATGGCACTCTATGAGTCAAGTTAGGAAAATGTTAATTTTTGATCTTAAAATTAAGAACAGTTTTGATAGTGTAGAGGTTTCATTGAATCAAATTTTAAATAATACATGTAACTATGCTCAAAATAGTTGTATTTTTTTATTGTAGAATTCTGATATATTGCAAAGATTTGAACTCATTTTATTTGTATTTATAATGACAACTACTGATAGTCGTTTGCTAAGAATGCTTGGCTTTTGTCACATGGTCGTGCGCGTGCAGAGTAACAATAATTACGAAAGTGAAGGCAGTCGTGCACGGTTATTTGTGGCATGTAACAAAGTGATGGTGGGTTGTAAAGGCCGTTGAAGGACGTTTGGCGTTGCAAAATTCACATGTGATTCCTCGCTGTGTAATATACTTATTCGGTTCATTTAATTTACTTAGTAGAACACCACAAAACATTTTTGATATAATTAGAAATTTTATTTACTAATTTTAGACTTAAGGAGGTTCCTCTGACATATTAGGAAATGTTCTACATTCCCAAAAATTTTAATATGAGTTTCTTGTGCAATGAAAATAACTCCCTAATTTTTTCATAATTTTTGTCCACCTTGTTTATAAAAAATAAAACTAGTCATTTAACATGGTCTCTTATGGACTTGTGTATTTCACTCAAGAAAAAGATTAGAACAAAATATCCCGCGTTAAATGTTCCCAAAGATTCCTAATACAAAAAATTGTTGGGAAATCTTTGGGAATAATGAGACCGAAATTGCCGAAATTGTTTTTTAAATTGTTTTTGCGAATTTTCTGAAATAACTTGAGAAATTTCCTAAAAGCAATTTGAATAAAATCATATAAAATCTGATTATTTCAGAAATTTTCCGATAGTATTTGGAAACTTCCTAAAAAACTTGGGAAATTTCGGTCTTACTAGTCCCAAAGATTACCAAACAATTTTTTGTATTACGAATCTTTAGGAACTTTTAACGCGGGATTTGATAAATTGGATTGTTTGTCTAAAGTTAAAAAATATATTTAAGAACAGCTGTAAAACGAAATTTTAGCGATTTAATTAACTAGAATAATAATTTAGTAATTTAAATTCATTAGTTAAAGAAAATATTGAAGTATTCTGTTTGTTCAGTTAAGATTATACAATGCTTCCTGATGTTTGTTGGTATGCATGTGTGCAAAACGAGAAAATATATTAAGTTACGAACTGGGAAATGTCAGCCACGTGTAAGGATACGCTGTTTAATAATTACACACTTTACGAAATTACAGACACCATATTTGCTTATGTAATCCACCTTAATTCATTAGAGCTTGAAACCTTAATTATTACACTGAACATGCTTGATGCTTCAACAATGCAAAATAAAATACGTGATTTGGCTCAATGGTCTGCCATTAATTCAGCTAGATTGTTTCAAAATGCTGTATATTAAAATGTTTTGTAATGAAATTAGAAATCATATAAAAGTGTGATTGAAATAATAATTACATTTTAGTTGAATTTATCCAAAATTTCATGGGTATTTTAAACCTTTTTTTATTCAAGAATATTTTGAAAAAATTGATAAATATTATTTTCTCTTTTTTTTAAAATTATTTATCCAGGTTTTATATACTGAAAAACAGTTTCATGATTGCTATTTATTTTTGAGTTTTTTGCGAAGAAGACATTGAATGAATAATTAATTAATTATAATTTAGACGATATGAAGAAAAATCAATTTTGGTAAGGTTTGTCAGTTCTTTTTGATTTGAAAATTGTCATTCTTATTTTTTTTATTAATAATCTCAGATCGAATGATAATAAATATGAGGTTTTATTAAAATGAGAAAAAACCTTTTTTTGTTTTAGCTTGGACAGCAGGTCATGTAAAGATGAAATTTACAGAATGGGCTTGGGATCCGGCTACTGTGAGGGTAACCTTAACTTTACCACAGCTTCGGAAGATGACGAAGTTTATCCGAAGAAAAAAGTATCTAGGGTTAGTATCTGGATTTTTCGAGATTTTTGTATGACTTATGCTGTTTTGATTATTTCTTATTATTGACTGATTGTTCATAAAGAAATTCCGTAACTTAAACCTTTCTTTACTGATGTTTTTTAGATAAAAAAATTACTTTTGTTAGTGAATTTGGAAAATGCTTTATAGGAGACAATCCAAAATGGCAAAACTTTTTTGATTTGTTGACTTTATTTCATGATGTTTTATATTTTGAAGGATAAACATATTTGCAAAGGCTGTATAAAGTCTATTTTTATTTGAATATGTTGTAAAAATTAAAATATCTATTATCTATGGACTTGTGCGATTTTAACCTCTACAAAAAATTAAAAATATATAAAAAAAACTTATTTAATAGGCGTTGAAATATATAGAACTTTTGTTGTTTAGATATAAAATGGCTTCAATTGTTTATAAAGCCTCCAAATACATTTGGAAAATTTCCGAAATAATCAGATTTTAAACATTTACTGGTGAAAAGTCACAAATCGTCACTTCATTTTCTATTTATATGTGTTAGTGCTATTGCTGTCTTTGTTTTTCTAATATCATTAATATAAGTCTCTGTTTTGACCGCCATTTTGAAAATAGAGGGAGATGTTTGTATTAATAAATGGTTAAGTGATTTTATTCAAATTTTATTTTTGTTTCAATTTTTTAAAATTATTTCAGAAATCCCTTAAACAATTTAGTTAGTTTCATAATTAGTTTCATCATAATAGGCCTTAGAAGATTACCAAAAAACATTATCAAGATTTCCGAAACAATTTGAAAACAGTCATCTAAAATCTAACTAATCCAGAAATTTCCCAAATTTTTCAAAAACTTCCTAAAACTTTTGGTAATTTCGGTTGTTTGTTTTGGGAATTTTTGGGATCTTTTAACGAAAATTCATATAAGCAAAAATAATAAATAAGAACTGAGAGTCATTGACCCTCCCGAATTATCTTTGTTTATGTTTTTTCTGTCCTTGTTGCTGAAAAATCTTATTGTACGTCGCAGATTATACACGAGATATTTTTGCATTTTTTTGCGTTAATTATAATAACGTTATCTATGCACCACTAAGATAAAAAATATTAATCGTAGACATAAATAATTCAATGTCTTTAGTGGAATCTTAAAAAATTTGGTACATTTAAGGGGACTGTCGACGAAAATGGCTAAACTTGTCAATTTTCAACTGATCTTCATGAAATGTTTTTTCTGAATATCTATCAATGTATTGAATAGAGTTTCTAAAAATCATGATTTTTTTAAAAAAATCGATGTTTTTGATTTAAATCTAATTTAAATCACGATTTAAATCGAAAAAAATTAATATTATAAAATTTTTTTTTTTACATTTTCAAAGCAATTAAAATAAATAAAAAAAATTCTATGAAATTGGATTTAATTTTGAAATAATCATATCGATTAAATTTTATAAAATTGATAATTAAATACCTTTACATAAATTTAATTAATTTGATAGTGGATATTCTGTTTACAGAAATACCAACTGATCCACAGTATAGTAAGATTAAAACTATCAAAGATTTTGTTAGGTTATCCTATTGTCAAATTTTCTACATAAATATGTCTCTTTTTATCACTAAACTGATTGTGTTTTAGAACACATTTATAGTTATTTTGAATTTCTGGTATTGTTTTACGTGAACCAGATCAGACTTGTCTTACAAAGTGTTTCAATCGTACAAGTTTTCGTATTTCTAAGCTTCTGACAAGAATGTCCGGTCGAAAATTGGATCCTGTTTGGAACAATTTTATAAAAATTACTGATGGAAAAAGGTTACGCGCAAAAACGCAAGCACTGTGGAAAAGAAATGCAAGCAATCGTTGCGAGAATGAAAGACCATTATGACAAGTGTCCAACTCCCTCGGCGAATCACAATGTTAGCAACGAGTTACCTCATGGTATGTATAAAAATAAAATTATAATTTATGATTGCTATAATTTTTTTTTAACGATTGTTAATTATAATTTTTTTAGATTATTTCAATAATCGTTCATTTTTATATTATAGAATCAACTTCTACTAAAAGGGCTTTACCAGAAAAAGCAGAAAACTCAAAGTCAAAAAACTTCTATAGAAAATTTTGTACACGTGACTACTGAAGAGGAAAAGAAGAAGATTGATTTGGAACTTGCACGTTTCGTATACGCGACCAATTCTCCATTTCACATTGTCGAGCACCCGCCATTCAAAAAATTAATTGAATGTTTAAGACCAGGGTATAATCCCCCAAAATACACAGAGTTGGAGGCGAGTTGCTCAACGCAGTTTATGAAATTGAACAAAAAGATCTGATTCTTCAATTAAAAAATCAAATAGTTTCGTTGTCAACAGACGGTTGGTCTAATGTACACCTAGTCGCTATGAATCGTGACCCCCTAGATTTTTGTTTGCTCGAGTTTAAGTTGGCAACAATAAATTTGGAGGCTGTCATTCATTCCACGTTCCAATAATCAAGTTTGAAAAGTGCATTTCAAACTTTT
>JABFPM010001510.1:0-19984 GCA_022817325.1 Idris sp. 1 HC-2018
AAAAAAAAAAAAAAAAAAAAAAAAAAAATGTATTATCATTTGAGGGGGTTAAAAGCAAAACGCGTAAAATCCATTCTGGTGTATTATGAGAAAGTTACAAAAAACATGTTGGTAATTGAATTTTAATTGAGAGACAGAAAGCCCCATTATAAAAACTGAAAATGTTTAGTTTAATGTTGAATATTTAAGCATTTGCAGTCTTTTAATCGAACAAGGAATGTCCTCACCTGCACAAGTTTATTATTGAAATATTTGTGTAAAAAATTAACTTTACGCATTTTGCTTTCTACCCCCTTATTTATAGGATATTTTACAGTTCCATAATTTAAATATATATTTTCTAAAATTATGTAAAACTAGATTGAATAACGTGCTTAATTTCACGCAACTGGGTTAAAATAATGTGCATGATTATTTTTCTTTATATTGTATTAAACAAAAATTGTTTTTAAAAATAATTAAAACATTTGTACACATTTTTCATCCATGATTGGAAATATTAGCAAAGAATTGATGTGATGACGTAATGATGAAGTAACAAGCTGCGTCTCGCAAGCATGTTCGTCTCGCAAGTTTTTGTCTTCTCTATCACACATTTGTGGGTGTCAGTTTGGCTCATCCATTCTCAGTAGCACGAATTACGGCTCTGATATTCACGTTCTGGGTGTGCGGTACACATATTCCATTGCACATAACTCTGCGAAAATATTCCATTCAACAAAACGACCAGACGTTGAAAAATTCGTTGTTACATTCGCAAGCCAAGAATGCGAGGTCACGAGTACTGACGGAAATATTGCCAGTGAACTCTTTCATATTTTTGTCTGCAGCTTTTTTTCTGCATTTTCGCGGTCAACGTAGCATCGCGTCATCACATTGGACCGAATTCCCATTCAGAGGTGCTGGATCTTTTGTCACTTCGGCTTTTTCATCAGAACCACAAACAATCGAGAATGAAAATGCTTTTCAATCCCGAACAATAAAACAATCGGGGGCATCCGTTTCTTTTTGGATGAAACATCTGGAGCTATTTTACCAGCGGATATAGATTTATAGAGACTCTCAATTTACCGACAAATAGTCCGGCTTTTTGCTCAGTGTGTCATTGTTCTGAAGTTAAATAGGCTCATTCCATTAGAACGGTGCAACTTTTACAAAGAATTTTTTCGCCAAAAAGTTACTATTTTATTAACGTCCAACTTTTTCTCTAGACGAGAAAAGTAATTAATTCATTTCAAAAGTACAAATAGAAAGTCAAACATATTGTTGTACGTAAACTTTTGTGATAACAGCAAATAGAACGGTGGGTTGGGCATTCAATAGAGAATATTTCGGTATGACGTAATTAAAATTGTTTTCCTTATAATATCCGAACTCTTGTTCTGTTCCACCGAAAGGAAATTATGTTAAATAAATCTTGAAACTGTTATATTCGATCTTCTAAATTAAAGTTCTCATCGAAAATTTCATAAAAATTGTATTTGAACGATCAGATAAAATGTTGTAATTTCATCGGCTTAATAAAATCTTGGAAATTATTTTATTTCTTGTGGAAAAATGTCCTACGAAACACTGAACAATTCTGAGTTCAAGACGAGAAAATATTTTAAAAACATTGAAAAGCATTTATTTATTGCTCTTTTGAAATTGGACTATTGTTAATGGTCATTAAGGTGACGCTACTCTCTATCGTTATTTATCAATTTTAAGTCAGTTTTTAAAACAGATAACGACTTTTTACAACTATTTATTCCGAACAATTAAAAAATCGTTTAACTAACAACGGGTTGACAAAGTTGTTGTTTAGTTCTAATCTTATTACAAATAAAACACATCATTTTAGTTTAATTAGTTGCTCGTTTGCCTATCAAAACACGGTTTCTTAGCTTTGAAGCTAAGATGTGCCGTTGCATAAATCCTCATATATTTCATGTATACGTAAATCATTAAGCAACAAAAAAAATTACTCTTAAACAACAACAGTAGTTTAAGTATACTGTTAAAATAAAAATAAGTTAAGTATTTTTAAATTAATAATTACAATTGGGTGTGAATTGTAAATTTAATGCACTCGTTTTCGTGATAGTAGTTATTTTCAACATTCAAGTACTGATAATCGCAAGTATTATTTAAAAGTCAACAGTGATGACAGAACGTTTGATTAAAAAATTAAAAAAAATAATAATAAATAAGTATAAGAAGTAAAATATGCAAACTTAAATGCAAATCTAATCTTATCAAAATTAAAGTAAATTCAAGCCAATTAGTAATCACGGTAACTGGAGCAGCCAGTTCTTTTTGTTATTATTTACATAATAATTATTGTCATTTATTTAATGATATTATATATGAATCTAAAACTATAGAAATGGTAACCATTAAAATATCTATCAACAAGTATTTTTGTTTATTTCTAATCATAAATATTGAGTACGTATCGCTTATTGTAAAAAACGTAACATCGTTAAACTCACGGTAATGGGTTTTACCTTACTCAACCTTAATTACAAAATTTGTTCAGATTCAGAATTTTTCAGCTAATTTTTGTCAACAAGAGGATTTCTTAAGAAGGTATTTTAATAACAGAAATAGATGTACAGTTTAAAAATAAAAGTTAAAAAAAAAGGATTTTTCAAAATTTTTTGATATGAAATGTTTCATAAATTCTCTTGTTGAGCCCTATAGAGTTGAAGAAAAAGAATAAAAATAGTCACACGATTCTATAAAGTAGTAGAGAGCAGGCTGTGGGATGAAAGCTTTCAACGTGTCTCGTTCGATGTGAATCCTGCATGCTCAGAACGGGCAACGACAAGTTAAAAGGGGCTCGCAATCAAGCAAAACGTAATTATTCCTCTCAGTACTCACTGAAGATGAAACTAGAAAAAGATTTTACGAGATCGGTATTTTATTGAAAGTTTTCAATTTTTCTTCGTACACTTTGATTATCCATTTAGCAAATGTTCTGATTGCACTTTGTGCCACAAGTAATTTTTAAGAGTGGTATTTTGACTGATGATAAGTAATTTTGAATTGTGCAATTGCTGCATTTGACTTTTGGCCCTAATTTTCCAATGTCATATTTACACCGAGTACAATTTTCCACCCTTTATTATTTTCCACCTATATATTTTTCTACTTTCGAATTTTTCACATTTTAAATGTAAAGTTCTTTTGTTTGTTTCACACACAACGTCAAAAGTGTTAGGTTCAACATTCAATTGACATCTAAATTATTGTTAGCTAAATTTATAACAAAATTTCTTGTGAATATGGTAATCGAGTTAGTAAGAAATACGCGTAAAGGTTTTTTTTTAAATATTGGCGGTTTTTTTATTACCGCGCTAAAGCTAAAGATTGGCCTTTTGCACGAGGCAACAGCACACCCAGAAGATGAAGAACCATATGAAATTGCGTTACCTTTCATGTATGCACTTCTCGAAGGAAAGCACGAAACTGGGTACTACAGAGTGATAGAAGTTTTGAGAGAAGAGGCAACAAAATAATGAGGAATTTTTCGGAACCTACATCATGACGGATTTCGAACTTGCAATAATCAATGCAAGTCAAAAGACCTTTCGCACACGTCTGAAGTAAAATCCTGTTTTTTGTCCACCTTTCTCAGAGCATTTACAGAAAAGCGCAAGCAGAAGGGCTTAAAGTTCAGTATGCAGATGCCCAAGACGAAAGTGTGAGAAGTGCGCATGATGGCTGCTTTGGCCTTTGTCCCCGAGGAAGACGTGGTTTCTGTTTTTGATGATTTTATGGGCCAAATTCGAGATGAATTTTTACCTGTAGCTGAATACTTTGAAGTACGTTATAGCTATAATATTATATTTTATTTTCATTTATTAAGCTATTCTTTTATTAATTTACAGATAAATTACATTCGTGGAAGAAAGGCTCGTGGAAGTAGACGGGCTTCACGTCCGCGATACAGCTTGAACCTGTGGAACGTCTAATCCAAAAGTAATCCAAAAAATGGCTCGCACCAACAATCAATCTGAGGGCTGGCATAACCGCTTTCGAGTTGTTGTTGGGAAAAATCATCTCAGCCTGTATACCTTCATCGAGGAAGTAAAAAAAGAACAAGGAGACAGAGCAAATGAGAAAACAGATAGCTCTCGGTCAACCTGTGAAGAAAAGATATGTTCCACTTGGTTCCAAAACTAATGAAGACAGGATTTATAATATAGTAAACACATATGCGCAATACAAAGAAAATAATAATGTACTAAAATATATAAAACTCATCGGGTATAATATCGAAATTTAGGCAACGTTTATTATATTTGACAACATTTGGTATACTTTTTACATGCATTTGGTAATACATTTTATTTAAAAAATTAAATGTTGGAAATTGGTTTAGGTGTAAACAAAGATGTGGAAATTTGGGCTCCTACCGCTGTGATTTATTTGAAGAAAAAATGTTAAAAACATATACATTTACAAATATAAAAATTTATTTTTGAAAAATTGTGTCAGCTTATAAAACCTGTCATTATAGATATATTTTCCTTTATATTGTATAATTAACTTTTTGGATACAATACTCTGTCTAAAAATTGAATGAACAGTTCCAAATTACAACTCGTTACTTTGTACAACTTTTTGTCCATTTTTTATTAACAGCCTCATTTTTACTCAGTTTTTTTGAGTAGACCTGTCAAATGATATATTCACATAGGTGACATGCTTGTATGTTTGGCAAAAACATAAAAGAGAAAAGCTCTAATAAGAGTAGAAACTTTGAAAAAAGTCTTTCAGTTTGACACGTTGAAATTATGGTCGACAAATTAGTTTTGAAATTGTCATGAGAATATCTTTTGAAAATTGTAAAAGTTTTCGATTGGTAAGCTGAAAATTATTGAGAAATAAAACTAGATTGAAGTTTCTTATACCATTCAGCCATTTATATAGCATAAAGAAAGTACTATTCACAATATTTTTTATTATCTGTTAGAATCATTAAAAATAAAAGCCTAATGAAATTTCATTGCTCATATTTTATAAACAATAAATTGCATCATTCAAATCATTGAAAACTTTTCCGGATTTTACAGTGTTTTATTTTTTATTTTAATTAAGAACAATTATTTGTCAAATGAGAAATGATAACTTCTATTTTTATAATTTATATGTTTTTCGATCTTTTATGTTATCGTTTTTAGATCTAAAATTTACAATAAAAAATAATATATTTTTAAAAAATATATCCCTATATATCAGAGTTTAGAAAATATAAAAAAGTTGATATAAAAAAAAGATAAATACAAAAATTCATTGTTCAATACAATCTAAACATTATCTGGTTTGCACTAAGTTTTAGTGAGTCTATCACTGCAAACTTATGTGTCTCATTTTGAGACATTTTCGTTGAGAAACCTTTGGTGTCTCAAACTGAGTCACTTTTGGTGTCTCAGTTCAAGTGTCTCACTCAAGAAAGTAACCTCATAAGCTAAAATATACAACCTAACCTAAGACTTTGTATACGCGGTGACGAAAGATGGATTATTTTTCATGCTCAAATTGTTCGTTTACGACAATTGTTGATGCTTTACTAATTAAACATGTTGCAAAATTTCACAAAAATGATCCACATTTGAAAGTAAAATGTGTGGCAAATGGATGTGGTGCAACATTTACACAGTGGAAAGTGTTCGAGAAACACGTGAGGACTTTTCATCCGGAGATGATTGTTATGCTAAATATAACAAATGTCAATGAAGATGGGAACGTAATTAACATACATAATAATGAAAATGAAGGTGAATATATACTTAAAAATATTTATATTTTTTTATATATTTTTGGGAAATAATAGTAAAAAATAAATTATGATTATTTTAACTTTTTCATAAAATCTCAAAATAAGATATATTATATTAAAACAAATTTTTTTTTGCAAGAAAGTAGTAAATTATTAAATATTACAAATTATAATTTTTATATTAAATAATTTTTACAATTTTTAAAGTAAATTTTTAGTAAAGAAATTTAATTAAAGAAATTAAATATTGTTTAAAAATGTTTAAAATTGTTTATTATTTTTATTTGTGTAAAATTTTTAAAATTAAATTATTCGAATTTATGATTCAACAAAAAAATTTTAACGAAAAATATTTGTATACATTTACTAAAAGAATATATCAATTATGTATTATAAAAAAATGAATTATTCTTTGGATTTGTCATGAGACATTTTAGTTTCTCAAGTTGAGACACTTTGATGTCTCAATTTGAGACATTTTTACGTAGTGTCTCAATAAAAAATGAGACACTAAAGTGTTTCAAAGTGAGACACTTTCCAGATTTGAGACACTTTATGCAGTGAGACACCTAAAATGAGACACTTTTGAAATCCGAGACACTTCTTGAGACACTTCATTTTGCAGTGATTGATGTTGCTGATATTTTATATATTAATATTCATAATCGTGCAAGGATTGACTTGCAATCAACAGTGAAATCTATTCTTTAATTGGAATTAAGGTGGAAAATTTGTGAACAAGGACAGAAGAAGCTGTTAATTAAAAAAATAATGTAATTATGTCAGTAATTCAAATTGTTTAAAAAAAAAATTGCGCGATTTTAATACAGAAACTTTTAATTTAACTCAAATTATCTCTAAAACTAATAGTCATTTTTAAAATTTTTCAAAGGTCATCTCTATTTATTTTTTACAAAGAATATTTGTACGTATTGAAAACTCACTTTTTTGCAAATCAAAAAATTAACTGATCAACAATGATTGACAAATATAGCCAATCTTTCATTAAGCCATAAGTTAACTAATTGACACGTTTTTTTTGAATTTTTGTTAAAAAAAAACATTTGTTTCAAGCCAGAATTTTCTGTCCTTGTTCATGGATTTTCCATTTTAAAGTAATTGGGGCATTTAATTACTTGATGAAATGTTTGTTTAATTTCTTACATTTTGTATGCGTGGATAAGGATATTGTTGCAAAATGTAATAAAAATATCCAAAAAGCGGAGTCCAGAAAAACAAAGGTTTTGCTTTTTTTCATGTTTTTGGCAATCTTCCAGGTTTGCGGCCGTGTGTTGAGGTCGAGGAAAGCAAAAAAGATAAGGTTGATAGCATCGACGAAGTGGTTTTCGTCCCAATGGTCGCAATGCTTTCAAACTACCTGCAACCGTAGAAAAACAATAGAATAAGTATCGACAGAGAAAGGAGAATACACATGATTGTGTCCTTTCTCACATTAAAAGTATTTTCTGTTGTTTTCTCCCCTTATTTTTGTTCATAACTCTCAAGACCTCTCAATACTAACAAAACTTCGTTAATCATTATATTCAACTATATGGAACACTCTTAGTGAGATAAATTCATTTGAAAAATACATTTTCTTGAAATATATTTTTCTTCTTCTTATTGACATTAAAAATATACGACATTTTTTATGAAAAATTGGCGAAATATAATTTTCCAAAGTTGTGCTGTAACTCGATTTAGACATTTTCAAGCACAATTAATTCAATAATCAGTTGTACACTGAAGTAATCAAATGTGAATTCACACTATTTTCCCGTTATTGATAATCATAAAATTCCCAACTATTTGCGAATTATAAAAAAGGTCGTGCTAAATTACACGCTTGCTGTAACTGAGAAAAAAAATTTAACATCACAACTTTTGATGTGAATTTATGTTACACATAGTAAAGTTTTGAAAACTGATTGATTATTCTACAATGCGTTATGAACTTCAGATATGAGCCGCCACATTTTTGTAGATGTCTGCATATACCATAATTGACAAGAAAATTATAAGATTTCAATAAATCATTATTATTTCGGCAAATAATTTTATACATAAACCCTATGTGAGGTAGTTTTTTGTTAACTAATTAAATGGTAATAAATATCAAAACGAATTTTGATTCACATGCTAAGTTGATATTTACATTTTTCAAAATTACAATATTTAACATTAAACTAAAACAAAATCATTAAACATTTTTTCATATTTTTAATTTAATAAATAAAAATTCTTTAATTTATTTTTCTTAGAGTCCAAATGATATTAAACATTGTTGTTTATTAAAAATATTTTTAATAATAAAAGATAACAAATATTATTTTAATTTTTAGGTGAGATTTCATTTTATTTATTATAATAAAATTTTATTTTCTTTAGCAGAAAACTAATAGTATACATTAAATTATGTTTTGAAAATGATCAAGTGTTTCGAAAAATGTCATGAAAAACTATTTATAAAAATATTATTATAATGTTATACCTACAATAATAACAATAATTTTAAGAATTTTCCATGAAGTAATTTTCCATTACATACGTCAACTGAAATATTTTGATGTTATGTGTCATAGTGAATTTTTTTTGGTTTTTATTGCTGTATAATTTTACTAAGCGAATGTGAATTCCGCCAATATTTATGGTTACTGAGTTGCCACCATTGTAGAAGGGAATTCACATATGACTGTTTCATTGTATTTAAACTTGAAATTCGATTAAACTATTAGAGAGGAGTAGCAAAAATATTCTATTTTTCTCATACAATTATTCTTTAAAAAAATATAAACAAATTTTAGAGTAAGATCGTTAACATTTATAAAATTATAATCATTTATTTGACGTTGCGTCCATCATTGTTCAGCCGATCGAAGAATAGTGTTCTGCATACGCGTAAGTCGACCAACCGAATGAAATAGTGCGTTCAGAGTTAAATATAGAGTCATTATAACCTACGCCATTTTATGACGTATGGCATTAAAAGATAAACAGTATTACAATTTTCAAAATAATCTACAAAAACTGAAAAATCGTTTTATATCATTTTTACTTTGTTTTTAATCAATAATTTCTATATTACTTTTATAAATTTCAACTTAAAAATGATACTAAAATGTTTAAAATTAATACATTAGTGGAATAATTAATCTAAAAGAAAGACTTTTATATTTTAAAAATAAATGAAAAAACAAAATGACATTTGGATTAATATAATCTAATATTGGAAAGTAACACGTCAATGTTCATTTGCATTTACATATTTCAATTTTGAATTTTTATTTTAAAAAACAAAAAGGAGAAAAAATTATATAAGTTATCAATCATTAGGCATTTTTTATATAATTATAAATTGGCAAAAAATTAGTTGACGGTAGACCTAAGATACCGTTAATTAGTATATTTTGCACCAAGGTCTAAAAGTGAATAATGTCCGATGAGTGTATTGAAATGCAGGACAAAATCGGGTAAGATGAAAATTAAAAAATGTTACCAAACGTTCCGAGTTTATATAGTTTTATTTTCATTGGTGAGGTATAAATTTTATACTGTTTTTGAATGCTTTTTAATTTTTAGTAAAAACTGTTAAATTTAAAATGATGACTGGCTTTATAAAAAAAAAAGATTACTTGATGTGTTACGTTGTGCAATTTGCAAGATGTATGATAAGTCACAACATTAAGATGGAAATTGTCAAAAAAGTTGACAAATGATGCAATGACATTGTAAAACAGTTGATAAATGAGATAAGATATGGCAGGGAGTATCGATACTTTTTTAAAACCATTTCTTCTTAAACCGCAGAATGAAAAATTGCTTGCCTGATAAATAATGGAATTATAATGGAAATAACATCAATAAGTTAACATTATTTAAATTTCATTATAATACAATGAGTATTATATTTACCCAGCCTTAAATGTTTAAGTAAATTAATTTGGAAATTATTCTTAACTTTTTAATATTTTTTGACAATTTTAAAAAGAAATGCATGAAGTTGTGGGAGCTTGCGGACAACTTATAATATGTAAATTTACATTCGATACGTAATTTTACAGAACCGCTTTCGTAAAATTACAAAACTGTATGTAAAATTACAGAACATATTCTGTGTGATTTGTTTTCAGAATAAGTTCTGCAATTTTACGCAAAATTTTTCACAGTGTAGTTTTACGTAAGATGGTTGGGAATTGATAAATTAATATTCGTAAAAAAAATATTCATTTTAAAATAAAAACTTTATAAAAAAATGATTTTTTTATGTTGTTACATTTTATATGTATACATTGTATACATTCGTTATGTAATTTTACCACTAGTTTTGTGTAAAATTTCTAGTAAATTTACGTACTGTTTTTATAATGTAGGCCTCCAATTAATAATGCGTTTACCGAGCTTGTCTGGTAAAGGGGTAACGATTTCAACTACCATTTAAGAGGTAGAGAGTTCAATTCTCGCTGCCAGGCACTTTATCGGTGTTTTCGTGGTTCCCTTGAGGAAATGCAAATGCGCTTATTCCCATCCCCCTTCCTTTAATACTATTCAAGTTACGTGACTTGTTCTACTAGACTGCTTATATTCGATTACACGGAAAAAAGATCGTACGTCTGTCACGTATGTGGCATACGATTGAATCGTTTGGACAACATTTAATCTCCAAAACGGAAAGCACACGAATAACCAGTGTGAACACACGAATTAGGAATCATCCATAAAATACGATCACATTTAGTGGGGAGGGGGGTTCTCGAAGTTGTGACGACGCATACTTTCACTGTGTAAAAGTGGCGAAATAAGCATGACGAAGGAAGAATGAGGGGGGGGGGGGAGAGGTGTCAATTTTTTAGCCATTTTAGTGAACATATTTTACAGATGATTCCTTAGTCGTTTAACTGATATGCGAGAATTATTCAATTTCATGTTTAGTAAGAGCTGTGTGTTGTTTCGGATATTTTGTATAATTATATATTTTTTCTACAGTGTCTTTTAATTTATCAAAATAAAAATTAATTTTATCTTAATTACTAAAAATAAATTTAAAATTGTATTTACATACATGTACATGTTTTGTCGTAAATCTAGTTTTATCAACGTAAGAAGTTGAGACATACAAAATCTTATTAGAGTTGTTCGACTATAAGAGTTTTTTGACTATCATTATCAGAATGTTTCAAATTATTTTTGAATATAAATAAATTCAAAAGTGTAATGATTATTTTTAAAAAATGCTTATAATAGTTTCAATATTTTCGTCCAAAAATTTGGCATGACTTAATTTAAGAACTTCGACTACTAATCGACCACGTTAAATACAACGGCGATTTTCTGTGATTCTGGGTGATGATAATAAAAATTAAGTAACATGCCAGACAAAGTAGACCTTCTATACCAATTAGATTGAATTATATTGTTTTCAACTTTCAATAACACATCAAGAAAACTGATTGATCTAGAAGAATTTTTTTTCTCGTTGGTCAATTTCATTTTACTATGAAAGTTATTAAATATTTCAAGTATAGAATCAACCTGTTCTTTGGAAACACAAGTGATTATATCATCCACAAAATAAAAGAAAAACTTAATAGGGAAATTAATTTTTATAAAACATCTTTCTTCATGAGATTTGCAGAGTTTCATTTATAAAGAATTTTTAATATTAAATTTAATAAATTAATTGAAAAAAATCATGTAATTATCAAACACAGAACTTCCTTTTGTCTTGCAAGTGGGAATCCGCTTTGCCTTCGTTGAAAATTCTTGTAAAAGGAAATTGGTTTTTATTACAAAACGTTCGTTTTTGTGCTGTTTGTATTGCAACCACCTATTGACGATTGCTGGTACAGGAATCTCATATGATCCTCATCGGTTGCAAGTTTGGTATATACGCTATCGAAACCTGCGATATATTGCTTTTCGGCCAATCGCTAATTTTGTTCAATCCGTCCGACAGTTATTTGTTTTGGCAATGTGACTGCATTCTATATTCACGACTGATTCTATTTCCGCTACTCGCAGAGAACTTTAATATTTTATTTTCTTTATTAAAAGTTTTGATGCATACAAAAGTTTTGATACGTACAATTAAAGTTTTACGGAAAATAATTTTCTAATCGATTTCCCATTTTAGAATTTGATAGAATATTTAATAATTTAGGCTATGTAACAAATGAAACATTCACATGCAAAACTCAGTGCCAGTTCAAAACATTGTTTTGTCAAAATCAAAGACAAATTATTATGTAGATCCCCAAATGGATTATGCATTCGTTTTTAATTCAAATATATCAAAATTGAGTTTCACATGAAATTAGCTGCAAACAATAAAATAACTTTAAAATAAAAGGTCATGCTTAATTATCAATATTTGTTGACATTTTTTAAAATAGTTTACATTAAACTGTTTTATTTATTTCTAGTTAATTTATGATGAAATACACATTTTTATAATGAAATTTTGAATGTAAATAAAATATATTAACTTACAGTATTTAAATTTTGCATTTCATTTGGATTTCAGTTTGTATTTTTTTGCTACTACGAGCGCTAGTAGTACACTTTCAAATGTATGTCGTTCGTCTATAGTTCTGTTTTATCATTATGACGCCACCTATAGATTATTGTTTTATTTAATATTTTTTTCGAAAATTAAATATCTGTCTAAAGACTATAAAAACTAGCACATAATTATACATCTAATTATAATTTCATCATTTTTTCTTTACTTATTTTTTATAATTGATGTCTTATCATTTAATGTAATTTTGCTTCATAAAATTTTGTTTTATACAATATCACACACGATTACACAAAAAAGAACTTTTAATTATAGTAAAGTTCTAGAAAATGTTTGTTGCTATAAATTCCCGTGTAAAGTATTGGAATTTTACAGCAGACATTTTGAGTGTACTTTTCACTTTATTTTCATGAGTTATAGTTTTTCTTTTAACAATTTACTAATGATACAATCTTCCTCTGTTTTCAATATGGTCGTTGAAAGAGAAACTTATACTAATATTAAAGCAAAAACAATATTGCTAACAAATATAAATTAAAAATGAAGTGAAAATTCGTGAATTTTCATCAGTATATGGTCAATTTAAATAATATTGCTTTGAAATTTATTTATTGAAACTTCACCGATAATTTTGTAAAATAAATATTTTAATATAACTTCAATGATTTTTTATGTTTTTAAATGTAATTACTTTTATTATTCAGAAGAGTGAAAAAAAGGGAATTTTAATTCCCTAAATATATATGGTGTAATGCAGAAAGTTGTATACGTTCCATAAAAAATATAAACAATAATCAATGTTTTATTCATATTTTCGATTTTAATAGTTTCGATTTAAATTCTATCTAGCTTATATTGATGTTCTGTGAACGAATGTTTGCTTGACAAAACGATACATTTTTCTATACTTTATTTGATTTATACGATTGTGCAGAACATGAAAAAAATTCATCGGAATTGCATCGTTAAAGTGTTGATTAGAAATCATGTATGCTGTTGAACCTCAGCTACAGTGAGTTGTGTGAATTGAACAGTTATACCGTACGTCCCTATTCCAAAGTTGTTAAATTAAGTAACGACCTTTATTTATCACCCGTCGAATCTCCAATCTAATTTCATTTTTGGAATGGGATGCTATTGCGATAAAAATATAACAACTTATTGTATATTACTCGATATTTAATTGAAATATTGTATTACATGTGAACTAGAAAAATGTGTTTTATACACTGAGAGAATTATGATTTTAAAAATGATGATCAGTGCTAGTAAACTGAATGCATGAAACACTTATTAGATTATATTCAATCACCATTTAAAAAAAAAAAACTAGCAGTGATAGAACTTTTTTAAATATTGTTTAAAAAAGTTGAAACGTTATTTGAAAAACTTCTAGCACCGCTATAGTTCTTTTAAATAATGATTAAATATAATGTAATAAGTGCTTTATGCATTTAGTTTACTAGCACTGATCGTAATTTTTAAAATCATACTTCTCTCAGTGTGCTGTTCTATTTATTAAGTAGTATTTGAAGAGAGGATGAGAACGAATTTGCACACACCCGTCCTAGCCTAAACAATATTACAAAAATGAATGTTCTCGAAAGGTCTCGAAAAAAGGTTAGGAGCCAGTTGTTATGGATGAAGAATCGATATAAATTGTTACTCTATTTTATAAGAAGTGGCACTTACAAAGTTTGTTGCAAAATAATCGTGCAAAACTGGCCTGAAAGGTGTGTCGCCCTTTTTTTTGTTCCTAAGACATCACAGAATTACTTATTTGTAGACAAACTTGGCTAACATCCACACTCCTAAACATTTCATGGCCTATGATAATTTAGCAAGAACAGGTATGAACGGACAAATCGTATGCTTTGTGCGAGCAATCATTGTTGGCAAAGCTCACATTAAGACCATTGCGGTCGCACTTACGGACTTGACAGTCACAGGGGAAACTCGTGGGATATTCTCTGCGGTTTCGATATAGAATTACCATCATTTATTCAGATGCTTATTTCTGCTTTTCAGAAAATATTGAACATTATTTATTGGATATTGCCGGTCGATAAGCAACATCGGAACTATATTTGTGGGAAATTTGTATTTGCATAAAGCCAAGATTTTCTACTGCTTTTATAAGTAATAAAAGATGTAGTAAAAATAATTATCAACATGTAATAATTGACTTTTCGATGGAAATTTAAATATTTGAATTGCTTTATACGATAAATAAATGGTTTTCAACTATTCTCACAGGATCAATAAAATGGTGCAAACGGAACATATCTGCTAAACTGAAATTTGATCTCTTTATCCAGTTGATCGCAAATGTCTGAAGAGTTTCAGGTAAACGCGGTTTGATAATGAAAGCGACTGTTTAACGACGATTGCAAACGTATTCCTGAAGAGTCTCAGTGGCGGCAGCCTTTCTACTTTAAGGATTCTCGCACTTCCTTTTCCGGCGTAGCTATCCTGTCGACACGAATCAGGAGTCGTACTTGATTAAGATGGTAACACTTCTTCCTAGTAGCATTGCCTTAGGTGTGTCTTACACCACCGTGTATAAGGGGCCAAGTAAGATTAATTGCATTCCGCCGAGAGAAGGCGTATTTTAAAGCAAACCGACTGTCAGAACGAGGAGCAAAGAAGAAAATTCCGTATGTAAAAATGAGACGGAGAATGAGGTACGGAAATGCGAGCGGGAACGCTGATACGAGAGGAAATGACGACAGAAATGGACTTGAGAGAAAATCCTGCCACTGATAGAGAAGAGAGCCTTGACGATGAAGCTCGGAAAAGACAGCGCCTGAGGCGTTGTTGTATTTATCATATAATTACCATAATACAGGCTTTACCCCTCGTGTCCTTGTCAACTTTTGCTTCTACAACCTCAAATGGAAATTTCCCAAAAATTAATCTTTAATTATAATTTCTCATGGTACATGAGGAAAAAGAAAAAGTCAGGTTACTAGATTTAAAAAAGATATCATCAGTTTTCATAAACATTTTTGAAAGAATTCAATATAAGCTTCAAAAAACCATTTTTTCCTTGTTGGTTCTTGCACTGACAATAATTACTAAATACATTACATTTGTATGAAATAATTTTAAAAAACGATTAAAATATTAAACACAAATTCATGTTGTATTTATGTTTTTTATTCTGTGTTAGAATTGATTTTAGCAGTGTCGCTTTTTAACTGATTTCTCAAGAAAAAGAGAATTTCAGATGAAGAAAAAAAATAGTAATTTACATTATTGACGCAAGAAACAAAGTAGTTGATTTATGATTGAAAGCAGTGTTTCTTTGGGTCTTAACATTTCGCATCAATCAAGCTAAAATCAAAATGAGTTTACCGATACCAAAGAAACGTGCACGTGCTTCAGAATACGCAATAGTGTTCTTTAATGTAACCTAACTCTCAACCCTTTCGTCTTCTGCGGAACTGACTGCTGTGAACGTGACGTACCCTTGACAAGAGGACGAGTCATCCTCAAATTATTATCCTCAGACACATTCTTGTAAGGCTTCGTTGAGCTCGAATCAACCAACGATCGTAATATTTGCTGTCGAAAATGTAATTATTATTAAACTGATGAAACCTTTTGCTGCCACTTTTGAATTTGATATCGAATCTTGGGAACAACTGCAAAACATTTATTCGTAATTTTGAAAAATTAACATTTTTGCACTTTGAATTATCTTTATTTGGAAAAGTAGTTGTAGTTTAAATCACAAACTTAAATACAAATTGAAATCGGTCCATCATATTGTTGTTAAGCCAATTAGATATTGTGCTCAAAGTAAAGTGTCAACCTCAGTTTGAAGGTGAATAGCTAATTCTCTCGTTACATGACTGCCAAGCGTGTGAAATCATTATAAATAGTCATAATTACAAGAGTCGCATGTGTTAAATTCAATTACACTGATTAACGCAGTGCATTGCACGTTGCAGCGTGAAACCGCGGCTACGCTAACCACGTAGTAACAAGCGCTGATTGTCTAAGGGTCGAGCTGAGCCGAAGCGTGCAAAATATATGTCGTGTCCTGGCTAGAATCCTGAAATTACTAAACCGACTCACTGCGTTGTGCTTATGCATAGACAAGTTATCGTGCGGCTAATGTGATTATCTTGCCGTCGCTCGAGCAGCTACTTCTGCTGCAAGAAAAATTACGTGCCCAATTATGCAATAACGTCAACAGCCGATATTATAAGCTGCGTATAGTAATCTAATTTTTATAACTTTTTCGATCGGTAAGATGGTTCTAATTAAAATAATACTAACGTTTGAATTAAAAAACATTATTATTGAGATTTATTTTTAAGCAACAACACATTGCGAAAAAAAACGATTTTAGTTGTATAGGAACTTTTTACATATGAATTTTTATTCTCACCAAAATTCCTGGTTAGATCAACCTTATTTCAGGTTAATTTAACCAGAATTTCTCATTAAAAATTGACGCAACCTGAATTTAGGTTATATTTACCTGAATGGGTTTTCAGTGCAGATTATTAAATTTAATATGCATTGTAATTTTCATATTAAAGTTAAATATGCAATGTTTATTAATTTTTAGAAGGAATATTTAAATTTCATATAATTTTTATTCATTAAACATGATTAATAACTATATAATGAAAATATAATCAAGATATAAACGTTTTTGATAGAATACATTTTATAATAAAAAAAAAATAAATAAAAAAAAATAAAAAAGAAAGTAATAAGAAAATTTTTTTTAATGTCAAGGGGAAAAGGCAGAAGATATTAGCAAGAACATACAGTGAAAAGAGAAGTTCGAGGGATTTGTCGCAGCTTGGGATCGAATCCGAATAAATTAGCTCGGGATATAAAATTTTGAATATGAATGGACAATTTTGCATTTATAATGAGCTCTTATTCGGGAAACAAAACGCACTTTGACGAAAGCATATGAGATTCAGATTTTAAAATTTCAATAATTTGCAGCTAGAGACTTGAAAACAATTTATTATTTTACCTTTGTATAAAAAAAACAAATGAAACGTTTCTATTTCCAATTTAAACTTCATTTTACTGTTTTCATCTAATTATTTTGCGTAAAACAAAGCATGCGAAGGCGCGAAAATTGAATTAACAAGTGTTTAAAAATAACTCCCGTGGTCGAGAAGTTGGTAAATGAGGTTCGCGGTTCAACCAAAATGAACTTGTTTAGAATGTCCCGAATATATAATCAAAGGAATGAGAATAAAGGCGAACGCGGAACAACGCATCCGATAATAATGCCGGCACTCGTCCGGATGAAATCAGGCGAGCCACCCACTGAATATTTCCCTGAATAGCCCTCGATATTGAATTACCTCATACCTAATTGTAATCTTGCTCGCCGCACGGATTCTGTTCGCTTATGAAGGATATTTGCATAATTTTTACATAGCTTTTCAATGTGATTCTCGATGGAAAAAAATGTAAAACACTTGGGAGAAACAAATTGAGACAATGAAAAGGGGAAATAAAAGAAAACTGATTTAATTTGGAATAAAACAACGGTTAGAATTACAAAAAACAAAATGTACACAAATTTTTCTTCTAAATTTGTAAAATTTGAAACTTACAATAATAAAATCAAAATTCATTGTAGACAAGTGTTAGCTTGAAAAAGATACCTTGATATAAAGTTACATCCTAACTAACGACAAGCTGGTTGAACGTGATGACGAAAGACGAACTCGAAGGAGGCAAAGCAGCTTCTGGCATCGTTGAGGTCGAAGGTTTATCACGGAATCAGAATGCGTAATGGACGGGACGAAGCTGGCTTACTAATAAGCGCAGCTTGCAAGAATCTTAACGTCGCTCTTGTTCTTATTATTCTTTCGTTGTCACTTTTTTCATTATTAATAGCAAAATGATACGTTTTTCTGTTATAACTTGTGAGATAACACGAATTAAATCAACATTTGCTCCAACCATTATAATTTCTTTATCTTTTTGTTATCTCAACTTAAATATAAAAAAAAAATTTAACTTGAACAGTTAAAATTGAAATTTTGTTCTAAACTCGCAAAAATTAAATCTACGTTAAAAATGATAATATCTTGCAATTTAGAATGTTGAGTTATTAAAAATTGATTAATCTTTTTTTTCTATTCAGAAAAAGCGATTTCTATTGTGCTTTATTAGATTGGCGATTTGTTATTAGCTTTTGTTTTTTATGTACAGTGGTGTCTGTACGCAGAGAGCAGGGGAGTAAAAACCGATGTCTGGGACAAATGCGTCGCGCGAGTACGTAAACGGACGTGCAGATAAAACGCGAATTGTACTTGCGACGATACGCTCGATTCCAGCAGCGCCGCAAGCGGTACTCGACGAATCAAATGTAACGCAACCGCGGAGCTTTTCAAAGGTTGCATGCTGGAAAATAAAGCACCTCTATCAGTCTCAGTCCAGTTGTCGGGAATCACATAAAAAAAGCCCTCGAACCGTCAATTGACAACGGCTCGGAATAAAAAAAATGTCTATACACTTTCTCTCGTTGCTCGCATTATTCGTCCCGGTTTCGTTTATTTTTCCATGCTCATATAATTTACTGGAGACGCGACACTCAAGCGACTCATGAAATATTACGCGGTATATCTCGTTATAATGAATTACGAACTACATATTACGCCAATTTTTGTCCAGATGGAAGTTGATTAAATGTTTTTTATTATCAGCTTTTTTTTATTCTACTTTAAATGATAGTTTCAGTGCAAATGTGTTTTTATCAAGGAATATTAATGAGGATTGGTCTGAGCTTTTGATATTTGTCAGGATTAAAAAAAGGCAAATTAGACAAGATAAAATACTGATTTATATGGAGGGGATTGATCAGGTTGCTTTGATGCAATCTAGATTAGTCATTAAAGAGAAACACATGATTAACTGCCTATGAGAAATGATTTAATATATTAAATACATTGTGATTTCATTGAGCAATACATTTTTAAAAAAATACACACATAAAGCAGAGACTTCCTTGTCAAAATAAAGTATGATTTTTATTTCAAAAATCATTTTGCATTATTCAATTATTTGAAATAAAAAAAAGTAATTTGATGTTCATTCAGCACAAGGAATTCTGATATTAAATAAATATTAGGGTCCATTTAACAATGAATTTTTGCAGCCTACACTTTCAATTGCATTTTAACAAAAAACATTTATGTCATTTGGAAAAAAAACTTGATTTTTCACTTCGAAAACACTAAAAAATCTGAGTTTAGTTGTTCCGTGACTTCATCCAGAGAGATCTGGTTAAAAAAACAACTTGAATCTAGTTAAAAATAACTAAACTCAGGTTAGAAACAACTACACCCAGAAAAATATCCTTTTAAACCAAAAGAAGATATCTCTGAGTTTAAACTCAGGTTGATTTTTAGCATGAGCCCTCTGGTTGGTGACACGAAACAACTAATAGACTTAGGTTAAACGGTTTCTCAGTTACCTATGTCGGAAATGTTTTCAAACCATACAAAAAAGCATATTTTGAAAATATAAAAAGAATTTGTCACCTGGTTTATTTATAGACAGTTTAATAATAGATTTTTTAAACAATCTTCTCGCTCTCTGCCAAGTTCACTCTCGTCACAATGACTTCGTTTCGGGCTTAGTACGTATATGTTTTTTTTTTTTTGTCAAAAGTGCACTGAAGCGCCGCCATTTTGACCCGTATT
>JABFPM010001511.1:0-19972 GCA_022817325.1 Idris sp. 1 HC-2018
CTCAGCTGAAAAGAGCTCAGAGTGATACTAGAAGATCCAAAAGTTGGTGAAAACCATTGAAAGTAATCAAGAACCAAACGTTATCCTCCGAAATAGGCTAGTTTATAAATACGATGCAGGTGACTTGAAACTGGTGGTCTCTGCCGTTATGAAGAAGCAAGTCATCATGAAGATGCACGAGCGAGGTCACTGGGCTATTAGTAAAACTGAAGCAGCGATAAGGAGAAAGTATTGGATGATAAACATCATAGAAAAAATTGAAAAAGTAATTCGGAACTGTGTTCTTTGTATTTTAGCTGAAAAAAAGACTGGCAAGTTGAATGGCTGGCTCTACAACATCGAGAAGAGAAAGTGTCCACTGGACATCTATCATGTAGATCACTTAGGACCACTGCCATCGACTGTGAAAAATTATGCACACATTCTGGTGGTCATCGATGCATTCAGCAAGTTTGTGTGACATTATGCTACGAAAACGACTCGGTCACAGAAAGTAATTGACAAACTGACACGTCAATCAGGCAATTTTAGCAATCCACGAAGGATCATGTCAGACAGAAGGATAGCCTTTACATCCAAGGAGTCTGCTGACTTTTGGGCAGAGCAGAAAATCGAACATCAGGTAATGACCATTGGAATCTCAAGAGCTAATGGACAGGTCGAAAGAGTAAGCAGAACTCTCATTCTCTTTTTAACCAAATTGTCTATTAAAAACACAAGACAATGATACAAGCACTTGAATGAGGCCCAGAAATGGATCAATGCATCCACGCACAGAAGTATAAAAGCATCGCCTTTTGAAGTTATGTTTGGAGTGCCACCCAGATTTTTTGATGACAGCGAGATGATAAAAATACTTGGAAAAGAGAAAATCCATCAATTCAGCCAAGAACTTGAAAAACTACAAGAAAAAGCAGCTGAAAGCATCGCAGAAATACAAACCGAAAACAGGAAAACCTACAACAAGAAAAGGAATGAACAATAAACTTGGGCAAGTTGGTTGCTATTCGCCGGACGCAAATGAGACCTAGACTCAAAATGGCAATCAAATACGTAGGCGCCTACGAAATCACAAAAGTAAAAGGCCATGAGAGGTACGGCGTGAGGAAGGTAGAAGACGGACTTCGATCTACCAGTACTGCTGCTGATTCAATGAAGCCTTGCAGTCAAAATTACAAAGCATTATATGATGCTGAAAAAGAGGAGCTTTTTGACGAGGATCCGGAATCGGAATCAACGTGAACGAGGATGATCACGAGATCAGGACGGCCGATTGTGGGATTTGAGAAATAGATGACACTATTTCAGTCGTATCGGTAATCGGTAAATTAGTAATCTGTAATAAATTGGGTCATGCGCAGTCAATAGGTCAAGGTTATATAAAAGATAGTAACTAGGTCAGGAGAGAGGATTGTTGTATTATCATTGTATTAGGAAGGTTTTTCGCAGGTAATTAAAGTGTACTCCGTATGTCATCGCGACTCGATTATAATTATAAAGCGACTTGTATTTGTTATACAAACTTATTTTTAATACATTTGTGAAAAAAATAAGTGAAAGTGTTATTTTTAATTAATACCCTAGACAAAAGCCATTAAAATCCTACAATATATAAAGGACATTTTTGAAATTCATTTATGGTTTTAATGTTTTATTTTTTACTTTTTTTTTCCAACAAGACAAGACTAGTTAATTAACTTTGCAGTGGATTCTGGTGCTATATACTTCTATTTGTCGCTCATCTCGAGAAAAACAAAAGACTCGTTCTTCGTCATACTCGCACAAGAATGTGATCATTATAAATTGCACCGAATCGTGCCTAGGAATGTGTTAACTTGCGATGAAAAGCTGTCAAAGTACATTTTGTTTGGTGAAAAAAAATATTTGTATAATTAATGTCAAATGTGCAAAATAATTAATTGAAATTTATAAATCATAAATTACCAACTTTTTTATAAAGTAAAACAAAAACAAATTATTATTTAATTTTAACTTTCTAATTAATTGGCACAATGAAAAAACAGCAACCTGTATCTCATGAAATATTCAGCGCTTTTTTTACCACATCCCACATAAAAACACAACTGACCCGTTACAGTATACAATAAAGTTTTCGACGCTGCAGCAAACATTTTTCAATAACAGATCAGCATCTCATACACGATGTTAAAATCGATTTTCATTAAAAGTATGCGCCTCTTGATTTAGACGTACTTGGAATTTGCATTTTCACAAAGTCACGTGTAAATTAAATGTGCATGTTTTTTTACAGTGAAAGGAAACTTTTAATTAAAATCATTAATTTTAGAAAAAATCATTCATAATAAAAAAATTAAATGAAGTGAAACATTGAAAAAAAAAACTTTTTCTACAACAATGACCTCGAATTGAATTGTAACTTAAATCCGTTTTGGTAGAGAAATCAATTGAAACTTCATCAGCATGGCAATAATTTGTTTAGTGTGAATCGAAAACAGTGGAATTGTACATCCTTTAAAACGGTTTTTACGTTAAAAATAAACGGGCATTCACTTTTTTATTACATTTCAACAACTGATTTTGCATTTTTCCCTTTATTCCAGTAAAAAATATAAATTAATAAATAGTGAATAAGATTAAACTGAATGTCGATAAAATAAAAATCTTTGTTAGCAAAATATCCCCTTAAAATATTAAAAATGTTGATAAAATTGGAATCTGCAATAGTTCTAAATTGAAATTGAAAACAAAGTAGGAATCTGCATTGAATAATACTCTCTTGAAGCATTTTTGGTAGCAATTATAAATTAATGTCCATAATGTTAGATCCTGCATCAATTTGACAATTCCTTAAGGTTTTTTTTTTTTGTTTTTTTTGTTTTTTTTTTTTTAAATTTGTGTTATTAATAGAAAAAAGAAGATTTGATGGCAAAATTTCTTTCAAAAGTGTTCACAATGGGGTTATTGTCACAGTACTCTCATGCTTCAGTTGTCATAACTGAAGCGCCTTGGTTGCTGTAAAAAGTGGTTTAACAATGCTTCTAAACCACTAAAGAGCAATTCCCCAAGGGTGTGTGAATCTTCGGACCATGATTTCCGACCGGAAGTGCAACTTTTTTCTGACAACAGCATTTCTGGAATTTTTGAAGCCCACAAAAACTAAATTTTCTAAAAATAACTAGTTTTCTAGATTTTTTTTTCAAAATTATGCTATTATTTTTTGTGTAGGTGCAATTAAGACAAAAAACCTTATAGTTGAAAAAAAAATTATTTTAAAAGAGTTATTGTAAATCAGCATCTTGTGTTTTGTATCAATAGTCGTTGATTAGGTGATACCAAGCGAGTCTGGATTATTCTTGCATGGGAAAGTTGGTCGCGACATTGTTAGGCAAGCTACTAACACTTGAGTTGCGAGTATTACGTGCTCAAATGCTCGAGTGCGAAAAGAACGAGAGAAGGCGGCGTGAAAACCCGATGAAAAATAGAGCAGTTGACTGAGTTGACGGCGTACGTTAAAACCGATGACACTATTCAACAAGAAGATTTGCACTTGACGCTGCGAAATGAATTTCGGTGTTTTTTAGCCAACTCGATGCGGAGATCAAACATTTCGAAAAACATTTATTACGATATTTCACGGCCATTTTCTTCAATTTGACCCAGTTTGTCAATCAATTTATGATTATTGCTCACATAACAAGTGATAAAACGGAGAATGCCCTTTTTTAAATCAAATATATCATCTTTCTTGTCACATCTGACAAGATTTCGATAACTTACACACAATATCATGCGTTTTTGTAGAAAAAGTTTGCATTTTTAAAGAAAAAAAAGTTGTACAATACTACACTATTTTCTTGAATTACATGATTTGAAACAATCGATTACATAAAATTTTAAATTGTGCACAATTGGGCGATAAAGTGCGAAATTGTGCTTTATTGTGCAATATCGCATAGTTTGTTCCATAAATTAATTGTATATCTTAAAAAATTCACAAAGATTAAATAAATTGTGCAAAAGTATCCATAGTGATACCATATTGTACACTTTTGTTAAGTTAAATGATTAAAAATAATGTGAATTAAATAAGATAAAACTGTGCCACAATGTGCAATTAAGTGTGAACATAATCAGGAGTTTAAAAAAATGTGCATCATTGTGCAATAATTTGATTATATACATCAAAATTGTTAAAAAATCAAATGAAATGTGCAGAAACGCGCCTAATTGTGCAATAATAAGAATTATTGTGAAATATTGCATTATAATTCAATAATTTGAATATAAGTAGTATGGATTCAAAACAATTGTGCAATAATCTACACAACTGTGCAATATTGCACCACTGCAAAAATGGGTCGCAATTTGGTGTCTTAAATCAAGTCACATGAGAATTGCATTTGGTGTCTTAAATTTTGTTTGAACATTTGATTTCATCATTTTGCGTCTTAAAACTAGTCATTCGCGGAGTCTTAATTTCATTTCAAAACCTTCCGACCGATTAATAAAAGTAGACGTTTGTATTAAGGCGCTCAAGTTGTCTGAATATAAGACACAATTATCCCTTTTAAGACATTTTTGTTTTAAAACACCGAAAATATTCAGTCGTTTCTTTTTCATTAAGACACTATCTCACAATTCCTGTTAATATACACATATTTGCAAACAGTTTGTGAAAAAGGTTAGTATAAGAAAGCATTTTATTTAAGTGAAATTAAAAACAGAATAAAAAAAATAATATAAAAATGACAAATAAAAATTGTAATACAAATTTAGATTATATTATATTTATAAATGCAATGTTTTAACTATATAAAAAAAAAAAAATATTCAGTTCTATAAATTTTATTCATGTCTTAAGTCAAAAAATTATTGTTACTACTATTATTGTAAACTTTATTCAAGTGGTTATTAAACATGTATCAGTTAAAACGTAAACATAAATTATTCATAAATTTATTTACAATAAATCTTACCTGCATTTCGGTTAGCATTACAATCATTTTCCAAATTTTGGAATTCGTTATCGACAGCTAGGTGTAGATTTACATTTGTGTGACTCCGTCTTATTTGAGTATAAAACGAATTAATCCGTCGAAAACTTGCACTACAACCTTCATATCTGCAGCTAATTTTAAACAATGGACCGTTTTTATGAAATCTTATTACGTGCTTCAATAAAATTATTGGCGTTGCCAATCTCTAATTTTGAATAGAGACCGTCCCGAAATTTTTGAACCTCAGTATAATCCAAAATATAAATATTAAAAATCAAATGAAATTAAATATGAGTAACATTGTGCACTAGGGTTTAAAAATGCGCAAAATTGTGCACTGTTGTGCAACGATGGACATTTCGATTTCATAATTCGAATTCCAGTAAAATAGATTCAGCATAATTGTGCAAAAAAGTGCATGATTGGGCAATAGTGCAATTTTTTTAAACAATATGGATTAGAATTAAGAAATTATGCATTATCATAATATGTTTATGAGAAAAATCTTTGATATATAATTTAAATAGACTGTTGTATCTCACGATTGGAATAAAAAAGCTGGAAAGGCAAAGAAAGGCAGATATATACGATGGTCTCTGAAGAGTTTTTATAGTACGACCGGCTTGTTCTTGACATTCTTGAAATATTAGAGCACGAAAGCCGTCATATGCAGATGCAAGTTGCCTCACGGCGTTTGACTTTTGTTGTTCAACGTTACATTTAAAGCACTCCTGATAAAAATTACAATCGACGTTTTATTTGCAAAGATACGGTGTCATTTTGAATTTATGATATTTCCTTCATAGCTTCATAAGAAAATCGAATGAAAGTATAAATTTACACATCAAATTGTGCAATAAGTGCAGTTTTTTCTGTTAGTATTTTTTTTTTAAAAGTATGCTATAAACTGAAAATAATTTTAGATTTAGCACACTTTAATAAAAATTAAATTCGTAAGGTTTTTTTATACTAATAATAACTTTATTTTAAAAATGTTGAGTTTCTCAACGAGCTATATTACTTGAAAGACGATGCAATGGGAATTGTTTATATTCAGAACGAATACCATATCACTCGTTGACACCTGAACACGAGTGAATGTGCATTCCAAGTTAAGGACCCTTGGCATTTGAATATAACTATCTCCACACTTGTGCTCCGTGCCGACGGTTTTTCAAAATTAATTCCGCAGCTCAGGAAAATAAGCTACGCCGCATTGCACTTCAAAGGCGAGTGTTTTTACCCGAATTTTCAGCTATTTTCGAGGCAAATTATTTCGTTGCGGTAATTACTGTGTTTTGTTTCGGTGAAAATGTAATTGGATTTATTGCATTCTCCTAGAATCTGACAGCTGACTTAAGCAAAAACTTTGCATATACAAAAGAAGCTTGACAAATGAACTCGTTTTTCAAAATTGTGCAGAAACAAGATATTTGATGTTTATAATAAAATTATACTGTAATAAGAAAAAAAATTACATATAAGCAATTAAATTCACAAAATGAATTTAAAAACGCGCAAAAACTGGGAAATTTGTGCAATAATTTGTAAAAAATTGTAATATATTAAAAAAAAAGGATAAAATATGCAATAAAATATCAAAACGTGCAATAACTGTGCAAAACTGTGCAATAAAATAAGAAAGTGTGCAATAACTGTGCCAAAATTTGCAGTATATTTAACAGACTTTAAAAAAACTTTTTTTCAAATAAATTTGCCCATTTTTAATAATTTATATTCAATAAAAAAATGTAAATTGCAGTTTAATTATAATTAATCAATTTTGCTCAACTGTCTTTTTTATTAAAACACAATCTCAAAATTGGTTATAAATATTTTGTCTTTCATATCACATATTTGACTTGTTAAGCACGTATTCGATCAGCGATACACAATCTGATGGCAACTAATTACCCCAGTATGCACTTGGCAGCAGGAAGCAGCAACTGCTAGGCTAAAGTATGCGGTGTCTCGTGCCTTTGGCTGCGCAATCTATCACTAGGTCGGTTCAGCGTGCGATACGTGACTCGAATTACTACGTTTTGCCATAAATTTTCAGCCTGGACGATGCGCGTTGATTCTTCTATTTCCTGCGATACATGCATTACCAGTTATGGAAAGGCACAAAAAAAAGACAAAAATGAAAAATAAATGAATGTGTGTGTATAGACTTCAGAAAGGAAATCCGGGCCAAGTTAACTGGAAAGTCGAAGAAATTGCTCTGTCGAAGAATTATGGTCTAGATTTACAATCGATAATCACGAAGATGTGAGAAAAATTTGAGCCGCGAAACAAAAAAGTAGATTAAGATGTGGAAGAAATTGATATATTACTTTTTCTGTGAGAGAATTTTTTTCCAAAGAAATGTTTATGAAGATGAAAATTTTAAATAAACAAATTTATTAGCTTAAAAAGTTCTGCAAAACAAGTATATTAAATTTAACTCGTTAACTTTTTTAATTTTCAATCAAATTTATCACTCTTTTTCCACGCGAAAGTGAAGCTTTGTTTTTGTTAAAACTTTATTATTAACTTTGCCGTAATAAACCAAAAAAACCAAAAATGTTTATTACCTCTCTTTCTCTCTCTCTATATATATATATATATATATTTGAAACTTTTAGTAGATTTCATCTCTTATGCAAGTTTAAAATAAAAACTTGTATTTCTTTTATTTAATTAAACACAGAGGTAAATAATGTATACCTCTGAAAAAAATTATTTTCTTTGTCTGTTCGTGTTAATTAACTTTTTCACACTTTCGCTGACATATTTTCATTTTTTATTATCGAAACTCTTGTTTGATTCGTACATGAAAAAGTTTTATTTCATGTTGAATAAAAGTTTTTAATCAAACATTTTATAACTTTAAATATTTTTGATTTTGTATTCATTTCTAATAAAATTTTATTTTAAAATTATAACAAGTTATTAATACTTTTCATTTATATTAGTAAATTTTTACCCCACGATCTTTGCCTTGTTAGGAAGTTTAAAATGTTAGCCACTTTATGGCCTCGATAAAAAAAGAGCCGTAAAAGACTCGAGAAAAGACATCCGCAATTAAAATACAGACAAGAAGTTGGCAAATAAAAATAATGTTAGTTTAATATTTCATAAAATATTTCACAAAGAAACTGCATAAAACTTTAGTAATTTGAAGTTCAATAAAATAAAAGTTGTAAAGTAAGTGAATGGTGGATAACTTTATACAAAATTTTATACAAGTTATGTCAATGAAAAGAGCGACATAATTTTTTATTCTTTTTCAAGAAAAAATTAATAATTAGACCGCTGCTTGATTAAAGTAATTTGTGTATCGGTTAATTCAAATTAATCTTGTAAATTAAATGCAATTATAATTAATTTCGGTATTTGTGAACAAATTCACTTGTCTTGCAACATTTAATTAAATTTAATTATCTCGGGGGTTTTGAGAAAAGAGGATTTTACTTTGACTTTGACAACTGAATGCGGTTGAATTTAAAAGTTTAAAATGCTCTGAAGTCCATTAGATGATTAAAACAAAATAATCGTAATGTAGACTTTGATTTTGCCTAAAAAAGGGGAAAATTTAATTTTAAATTTACTTCCACCTGTTGAGGGTCTTATATTAATGAAAAAATTGTGCAATAAACGTAAATGCATTATAATAAATTAATCATTAATATGTTTTATAATTAATAAATAATTATAAAATATGCAATAAATTTAAGAATTATTGAAGAAACAAAATAGAAGAAAAAAATGTTTTTTTTCATAATATAGTATGTTTTACACAAAAATAATCGGTTTTGAATTGCCTAACAAATTACAGTGTGTAAATTTCACGTCTGCATCTAATTTACGAAAACCGCATGACTTCGCACGAAATTATCGTTCATTTCGATTCGTTGCGTCTTGAACCGCAAATTTCACGAACCTTGCTGGCACCGGAAATGGGCATAAACGAATAGCGAGGTTTGCCTTTAGAATTTGCTTTTAATTTGACTTTTACTAAATAAATAGCAGTGTAATTATTTCGCGCTGTTTATAACTTTACTTTGTTAATATATGCACATGTTGTTTGAGTTCAAGTAAAATCATTAACTTTTACATAAATAAATGGCAGAGGAATGCTTATTGCTGAGCGATAAATTTAAATTCTAATATCTTTTTACACATTTAAATATGAAAAAAATATTATTACCAGAAACATATAATTTCCAATGGATTTACAATAAAAATGTACAATAAAACCTAAAAATTGTGCAATATAGTTAAAAAAAGTATTCTAAATTAATTGAATTATTATGAAAAAAATGTTGACAAATATATTTTTATAAATTTTGTACTTATTTTTTTCTCGTCTTAAAGTTATTGATGATATTTTCTTTGGAAATTCATCTGAGAAAGTAATTACTTGTGCGATCGATCGTTTTCAGTCAAACTCATCATTCAATGTCAAATATGTTATAAACAATTCGTATGGAACGATTTAAGATTACGTTTTGTATTTGACGTGATCGAAATGACGTTTGATCATGCGATTGCATTTAGTTTTGAAAAAAAAGAAATATCGTAAAAAAAATAATTAATTAAATAATTATAAATCAGAGCTATTTCTATAATTCTACGATTTATTCGTCGCTTTTCAAACTTAGTGATTTGATTAAGTCAGCAAGGAAACAGCGAAATTGTTCATCGATCGATGGAATTATGTGAAATAGAGACGGCTAAATCCATTAGGTTACTAGCATATAATAATTTATGCCAATTTTGCAGTATATGATTAATTTTGATATGAAATCTATCTAATTTCATTCAAAATATGTACGTCTAGTTGATGTTATTAAATTTATAATTGTTTGCGACATATTGCCAATCTATTGAATTAAGTTTAATACAATGTTTAATGTCAAATAATTTTCTTTAAATTTCTTTCATTATCAAATAAACTTTATTATATGTAAAAATAACTCAAATTACACTGAAATTAATCCCAGCTAAAGTTAATTCAACTTTGTCCAAAACTATCTTGTCCACGATGCAAATTTCTGAAATAAACATGCCATGCATACGCATTAATTTAAATTGAAAAGATAAATAGACAAATTTTTGAGAAATACTTGTTTAACTACAAATTATAATTTATTACACTCTTTTTAATCTCAAAAATTTTAAATTTCAAATTTAAAAAATTGAAATATCTCGCGAAGTATTTAATGTTTTTAAAATTACAAATAGAAAATTCAACTTGTTTTTTAATTAATAAAATAAAGGTTTTTTCTGTTTCCAATTAATTAAATAATGTATATTATTTTAAACTTATAACTTGAAAAATGAGGTCTTTTATTCGTATTTTTATGATTCATTATTTTATGTAAAAAGCAGAGGGCTGCTTTTTGTCTCGTTGAAGAAATTGAAGGGTGCATTAGATATTAAGCAGATGTATTCGCGATTTGAGTAAATCATCTCTGTGGTTAGGAGGTCGCATAATGCGACTGCATTCTGGTCATTGCGGTCGCAAAATGCTATGCGACAGATACATGTGTACCATACGAGGAATCCAATATTACGACCATTTGCGTATTGTCAGACAAGAATTCTTTTTGACATATCAGTATTGTTTGGCCCGGGAAAAAGATTTATCTGAAAAATGTTGAAGCTTCTGACGAAAAACCTTCAATGTAATTCATGCAATTTAAACTTTTTCCCATTTATGCGTTTTTTTCTTATTTAAGAAAAACTCCGAGTAATTTAAATGTTTAATGGTATAAATCTTTGAACTTTCTAGCCATTTCTGTATTTTAAAGATGGTATTTTTTTAATTGTTTTAAAAAAAATTATTCAAAGGTTTGTAATTTCTGTTTTTAAGAACTTTTTTATTATAAAGATAGTGTTTTTTATAGGGATTTTACTTTTAATAGGGTGGTATCTCTGAATCTTTTAGAAATTGTTATTGTGCTGAAATTTCATTAATGTTATTTTTGGGAATTTTTATGCTGTAAAGTTGGTGTCCCTGAATATTCTAGGGTTTTTTGTTCTAAAGTTGGTACATCTTAAAATTTTATAGGGAAGTTTTTGTTAAAAAGTTGGTATACTGAGTTTCTAGTAAATTTTATTGTTCAAAGATTGGTATTTCTTCAAATTGTCTAAAGACTTTTGTAGTAAGAACTTGGTACCTTTGAATTTTCTAGGTTTTTTTATGTTCTGGAACTGGCATCTTTAATTTTTCTCGAAATTTAATGTTTTATGATTAATATTTTTCAATTTTTAAGGGATTTTTTTTACTAAATGAGTGGTACCGGTCATGACCAGAATTTTGATTAAAACTACTTCTGCATTTATATTTCTACAAACATTCAGTACAACTTATCTAGAAATTTTTTTAACCCCCCTCCCCTCCTTCTCTCTCTCTCTTTCGTATATGCTTATGCATGAAAGCAGATGTATTATCTTTATTTTTAAATAAGAAAGTTGGTAAACATAATTTTTCTAGGAATTTTTTAAAACACAAAGTTGGCATCCTTGAATTTTCTCTGAAAAAAGTTTTAATTTATATGACCAACAAAAATTATGATAAACTTCCTTTGTGAAAATGGTTTCAAGCTTTTTAATTTTATTTCTCATTCAAGTTGCGGTAAACATTTTTTTCTTCTTCCAACGCACCACACAAGAATGCTAATCTCACGTTGGAGAATATTTTAATGCAGGCCATAATTCAATTTGTGCGCGTACAACATAATCATAGTTAATTATCGAACAAATAAAAGGGCTTGATTAATATAATAGAGTTGCTGGTCGTAATACACAGTTGTCTGACCTTACGTAAGAAGCAAACTCAGAAAGCTCCGAGAGAGTAAGTTGGGCAAACTGACCTAGATACACTTGAATGTACACTGGAGTTGTAGGTAAATTCGTCCGCTGATATCGTAATCCAAATCCTTTCAATCTCAGGACTTGAGACATTTTCTTTGAAACGAAAAAAGAAAATTCGATTTTCGAATTAACTCCCTTTTTTATCTCCAGCTGAAGTCAAAAAACAATTTTAATTGACTTTTGGAAAAAAATAAATGATGGAAAAGTGTTTATTTCTTGTAATTTTTATTTTTAAAGAATGTTGGAAAAGAGTTTATTTCAAGATTTTAAATTTGCATTCGGGGTCATTTTTGCACCGTTAATAATGTATGTATTGCTGGCAGAGAAGATCCAGATTAGGCACGGCATTGCCGCAGGCTGAGCCTTCCTCCCTCTTTCGTCCTCGACTTTTTTCGCAACGTTTCTCAAGCGCAACTGCTTAGCCAGCTAATTGCCGAGATTTATTACAACAAATTTATTTATTTATTTGGGAATAAATGCTGGAAAAGAGTTTGCTTTAAGAAAAAAAAAAGTTTATTTTGTGTAGTTTTTTTAAAACAAGTGCTAAAAATTACCTTAAAAAACCAAGAATAATACATTCTAAAAATATTAGAACGAATTTTTAAACCATATAACTATTTTCATTTGTAAAAGAGATAAAAGTGTAAGTATAAAAATAGATTTTATTTTTTTAAATGTCGAACTTTTGCTTATATTATTTTTATTTTTAGGCCTCTCAAAAAGCAAATCAATTGTTAATGCTGAAGAAATTGCAATAAAAAGGCTGCGATCTTCTGAGCAATGCTCGAAAGATTTGGCATATAAATTTATACTGTGTCGTTTTTCATCATCTTTGCTGCCTCTCGACCTTTTGCAAACGCTCTTTTGCTTTGAAACGTTCGTCTCATGATTCGTATTATATGACCCAATTGTTTCCAACGAAAGAGTGATTTAATCTCTATTGCATGTGTCAAGTTGTAACGAGTTAATTCAAAGAGAATTCTGTAAAGGTTGCCCTTATTTCGGTCCATTTCAAGAGCGAATCTGTAAACTGAAAAAAAATGCAGTTTAATACTCATTTTTGTTTTGTTGTTTTTTTTTGGTTCAATAAATTCAATGTTCTGCACAATTATGTATACTTTGTAATATTTTAAGGGTTAAAAATGTGTAAAACATAATTTGTGATTAAACTTTCGATGGACTTTGTTTGATAAAAACATTGTTAACATTTGTTTTTTTTGCTGTTATATTTGCTGTTAAATGTTTAATGTAAAGATCAACTTTTGTCTTGTATGATAATGTATGAATTTAAAGCTAACATTTTTGAAAAAATAGTCTAAAAATGTAAAATTGATTCACAATGCAAGGAATAATTCAGTTTCGTGAATTAAGTTAATCAATTTGTAAAAAGTTAAATAACTCTTTTTGAATTTCTCGGTTTGAATTATTTTATCCAATAAAAACAATTTTGAAAATGTTTTAAATTAATCAATGTTGAGTTATACTTATAATTTTCGCTAAAAACCTTGTTTAATTATAAAAAATTGTTAATTTTGTTATAAAATTTATTTTTTAAAAGATGAAGTTATTTACAAAACTATTTTCAAAATTAAAAGCGGAAAATTTAAAAGTGTACTTTTTTTCGTTTCGAAGTAGAGAACACTTTGATTAATTGATAGTTTCGTCAATCATAAAACAATTCTGTTCAATATTTTTTCAAAAATGCCGGTAAAATTACATCATAAAATAAAATACCATTTCCGAGTTTCGTATTCGCTTGGAATGCGCTTTGATTGCGGTTTCAAAATCGTTGCGTTAAATGTTGTTCTTTCGCAGTAAATTATTGTTCCCGACACGAAGGTTGTAAATATAAAAAAAAATGCAAGAACAATTTTTCCTGTTCTTAAAGACTGTAATTATTTTGTAAACATTTTATTTAACCGAATAAATAATTAAATAACTATTAAATTTACATATCCAAAACATTTGCAAATTTCGACAAAAATAATATTATCTCGTGTATCTTTTATATCTGCGCCATTAAACGCAAAGTTGTAAATTTATTTCGCCTGTAGCTTTGGCTTCAAATTGAAAAACGTGTTTGCGATTCGCCGAGTGAGCGATTATTTTCTTTTATCTCGAGAAGTTAATTTCATTCTCCAAAACATGCCAGTTCGGAAGCGATCAACTCTCGAATCTGTCTATCGGCGGGACAATTCAATTAATTTATTCAAGTTTCAAACACAGTTCGAACTTGCACTGTCTTAAGAGAGATCAAGCTCAAGAATAAATAAACTTTAATCGAAATCTTGTCTATGAATTGTTAGGAAACTATTCTTCAATGTAACTTTCAATCCCAAAAATAAAACTAATTTTTGTGCTGGAAACAAAATTATTTGAAACAATTTGAACATTTAAATTTCCCATTTTAAATAGTAGAAATTGATTTTTAAGACTTGAATATTCTTTTTTATTTGTTTTAATATAAAAAATAACTAACTTTTGTATTTTAAAATTAGTATTTCTGAGAATTTTTCAGAATTTCGAGTTTAAATATTGATATTTTTACTAAGACTTATTGTATTTTGAAGTTAGTATTTTTTAAAATTTTAAGAAATTTTTGTATTATAGTTTTGGTACCTCTACTTTTTTAGTGGTTTTAATGTTTTATAATGTTGGTACTTTTGTTTTTACAGATTTTTACATTTTTAAGTTGATGTTCTTAAATTTTCATCCAAAACTGATTATTTTAAGTAAAAATTGTGAATTTTTCATAAAAATTAAACTAAATAATTATGTTAAAATGTATTATTTTGATTTTTATTCAAAGCATTCAAATCTTTAATATGAAAAGTTAATTATTTTTTTTATTATTTTTTTTTTGACACTCTTTATTAAGTTATCATGATAACTAAATTTTATTTGCTTAGTTTTATTGAAACAAAAAATTTATTGAAAATAATTTGATAGAAATTTTTCGGATCCAGATGTCGTTGACATTGAACATTAGAGTTGGTCCATCGAGTCAATTTTCTAAACAAACTTGTCATGCAAAGTTGGAAAGGTCGCCTGATTTTCGAAGTTTTCGTGCGAAATAATGCCGCATCCGTTACAATTTTTTATTATGTCTTTTTTTTCACTTGCGAGGCAAAGTTCAACAGTGTGACACCCGAAGCGCATGTGTATAAATAACGAGCATACTACATTCAAAGTGTCGTTAGCGTTGCAAGGCAGCAAGATCAGGGGGAAAAAGTTTTCCGCGAAATATATAAAGTTGCGGCAGTTTAGTATATTTTTTTCGCTCTTTTATTATTGTACAACGTTTTGTTATGTTCGCGATAAATTTTCTTTTATCAAAAAAAAAAAAAAAGGAAGACATTTTTTGTTTGGTAATGTTAAAAGATAAAAGTACATTTTTTTAAAAAAATATTTTTCACCCAAGTAATTACTAAGAATATTAATGTCTGAAATAAATGTTTGAAGTATCTCTCGTCTAGGATTCGTTTTGAAGAAGAATGCAAGTTATTCGGACACTAAATACTGTCGGCGGTGAATTAGGATTCATCTATTCACGTGGAATGCCTAATGCGAAGAATTTCAATACAACATTGACTGAGTGTAATAAAACAAAAATGATTGTCCAAAACAGTGTTTTAAAATAATTTCTTTCAAATAAATGGAATTTGCATTCAAAGCTTAAGCTAACAAAACTTAAACTTCAAATTATAAGAATATGAATAATAACAAAAATTAAATTTCTATGTTGCAAAAGTTGTTTACACACCTGGGGCTAGTAACGGTGTAAGTCGTAAAATAAACTAATTAAAGGAATGATAGAATTAATAATCTACTTCATTTAGGATATAAATGAGTTTGAGCCGGGCAACTTTAAGATAGCGTTCCGAGGAAAGTGAATAAATGTAAAGTACCGTTTATCAAATTTTCGTTCTGGTTTAGCAACTAAACTGGAGCTCATTATGCCAATTTTCGAGTTAAAAATGATGAAATGTAGCGTTTCAAATTTAGAGTTGTTTTATTTTAAGATTTTGGGGATTTGAATTTCTGTAACCATTTGTGTTTGAAGATTGGTATTTTCAAAATGTTTAAGGACTTTTTATTTTAAAATTGGCATGTTTGTTAATTTTTCAGGAATTTCTTAGTTGCAAATTTAGTACTGAGTCAATTGTATAGAAATTTAAAAAGGTTATGAATTTGGTATTTTCGAATTTCTAGTCATTTTTATTTACCTAAGGTTGGCAGTTCTCAGTGTTTAAATATTTTGTTACTATAAGGTTATTTTTCAAATTTTGTAAAGTTAGTAATTTTTCTAAGGTTTTTTTTTGTTTGAAAGTATTTGTATTTCTAAATTTTTATGCGGACTTTTATGTAATAAAGTTGATGAGCATGTGTTTTCTAGGGATATTATCTTACAAAGTTGGTGTGCCTTAAGTTTTATAAGAGTTTTCATTTAGATAGTCAGATTTTCCTAGGAATTTTATTATTTTCAAGTTGGGATTCCTAAATTTTATAGAGATTTTTATGCACAAAGTTATTTTCCATAAGTTTTCTAGGGAATTTTTTGTTATAAAATGCATCTCTTCAATTTTGCAGGCTTTTTTATTTCAAAGTTAAATTTTTCGAAAAATATGGATTTACTAATTTACTTTTAATGACGAAATCTGATAATTTTCGAATTAAATGTGCTTATAATTCTTAATTATCACTTTTACTAGTTTGTTCTTTACAAACTACTTGAATGTTGTCACTCTTTTCCGGTTATCTAAAGTCATTTAACTCGGCTATTCAATTTATGAGTCCACTAATAAACGCTTTACAACTCGTATCAATTTTTCGATTCCGTTTAGGATCAACTGAACATTTGGCAGCAGGCCCGTGGATCGATTGCTTTCGACATAAAAGACATTTCTTGTGTCAACACGAGCTCGAAATTTGCCTTACAATTTATTGCGAAAAAAAATTGACGCTGTAGCCTGCAGGCGATTACATGTTGGTCGCTGAAAGAACGTCAATTGCTTCTTGAAATTTGATCTTGTTGTTAACAAAACATGAATGCTGGGCGATAGAGTTTATTTAAATGGAAATTAGTCGGAAAAATTGTTTTACGAAAGAAAAACTTTTCATCTACATTGTAGAAATACACAATAGAAACTACAACATCAAAAAGAAAATTGTTATTTTATAACTTAACAGCACGAATAAACAACTTAATTTTCCTTGAACAAAACGAAAAAGTATTTACTTTTGTTTTCAGAATCAACTTTAAAACTCAAAATATTAAACAATTTTAATTAATCCAATTAAACTGGTCAAAGAGATTAGTCATTTTTCATTTGCCAAGTTAAGTTCTTGAAACTTTCTTAATCAAAATTTATTGCAAGTTGAGCAATAATTTCTTAGTGTGGTGTGCTCAAATATGTAAAAGTTCATCACATTTGTTCTCTTTTATGATTTTGACATTCCAAGGAAATACATTGCTGGAAATAAAATGTTTATATAGATTATTTTATTGCATGTCAGATATATTAATAAGCTTCAAGCGTGTTTCTCGTTTTTTGTAAAACCAAAATGGAAATTAAAAGAAATAAGAGCGACGTTTAATTAAACCACGTTAAAAGTGATCGATGTTAACAGAAGCGCGAGTATATAATTTATATTCTGTTTCATTAATGTTCCGACATAACAAACTTTACGCAAGAATTAATACAAACAGGAATGAAGAATTGTACATTTGAATGACGAATGGCTTATGAAATTCAATTACTGAGTTTCAAATAATAACACAGATGCGATGATAAATATTAAATAATAGATTTTGATGAAAAATAAAATTTTTAATTTATAAGCCATTTGATTTGAAAATTATAAGCTAAAGAAAACTGCTTTAAAAATAAAACTTGAAAATTAATTTCTATACACTTCTTTAATTAATATTTTTACAAAATAATGTATACTTTACACATTTTTATTGTAAGTTGCGTGAAAATAAAAATTGTTCGACATTTGTATTTTTTACAAATTTGTTAAAATGTATATGATATTTTTTAATAAGAATTGATTAATAAGTAAAAAATATTAAAATCAAAATTACATTTTAGTTATTTAATTTCGGTTGTCACAAAATTCCATTCCAGCAAAATTGCAAAATTTAAAATAATTATACAAACTTTATTTCTCGGTATAGTACAATTACTTCATGTTCAGAAATAAATTATTCAAATTACATAACTCTATGAAATCACTTCAATTTGATTACAGCATACATATATATGCATATAGTAACTGCAATTACAGTAAGCAAAATTAATGTTTATCATTGTTTGCAGTTATTTTGGCAGAAACGTATTATTCAATTATCATTTACGAGAATTAATAATATGCTTATCAATAAAACGCAATTCAGCTTGTCCTTAATTCTGATTACTAAGTCACCGGCTAACTAGACGTGATTCGCAGTAAAGTAACTCACTGTAAATGCAAAATTTATATTCTGTTGCATTATAATTTCTGGCATTCTGAAACAGACATTGTCAAGTCAATTTGCATCATCAGTTAATCAGGAGTTATTATTCTAAGTGTTTACATCATGTACACTTGGTGATTATGATACTTGTATTAATTTAACAGTAAAGCTCAAAAGCGAGAAATTTTCAAAAATAACATTATTGTTTCAAATCGATTTTTTTTACTAGGCCGGAAACACTACCGTGCACAAAAAATAAGTTATTTTCTACTATTACCGACGAAAAATGTTATATTTTGATTTTTACTCTGTCGATAATAGCAGTATATGAATTGGTAAATAAATTTAACATGTTTTAATATAATAGTATGATATGAACTTTTCAGTGCGCAATTTATATGCATGATCGTGGGTAACGTGTGAATATTCATTTTGCAGGTACGGTGCACGGACTAAGTTGTTACATATGTGGTCAATACAATGACGGCGTCGGCAGCATTACACCCTGTATCAACTCAACGGCTGACATGCATCTGCGAGAATGTCGCGGCGATGCCGAGTGGTGCATTGTAAGTAAATGCATTTTCTCTCAGCGAGCAACACTTGCATTTTAAATCTAAGTGACCCTTTTTCCAAGAAGTGCCATCGATCTTTCCGGTTAAATGATGTCACTAATTTATCAGCGACATCATTTAAACTCGAAAATAACTCCATTTGTCACCAAGACTTCGAATATTGAGATTGAGAATCTTGCTGAAAAAGAAAACAAGTTTAGTTTTTGAAATTAAAAGAATCATTTTAAGGGGACATCCCAGCAAAAATCAATGAAAAATGAAAAAATAAAAATAAAACAATGTTTCTATGTATTTTTCAATTTTTTGAAGATTATTGTTATGGTCCAGGGATAATAGAATAATATATGTATGTATCTATGTTTAACATATCTTGTAAAATATACTAAATAATTTATTTAATATATTTTAAACGCGATAATTCAACTATCACTTTTAAGGTTAGGTTATGAAATGTCAACTTATTGTGGACATAATTTAATTTTCAATATGAACGTAAAATCGAATTACGTACACATGAATTTAACTGTAGAAATTACTACTTTTTTATTAGATGTAATAGACTTGATGAACATAAGAAATTACTTGTATCAAATACTTTTATGCTCACGTAAAAAAAAAAAAAAATTATTGTTCGTGTACGACAAAAAAAGAATATATTTTTATCAAATGTAATGTTATAATTATTGTGAACATAATCCAATGATTATTGTGAACGTAAAATGATATTATTTACACTTAACTTCACTTTGTGAAAATAGGCTGTATTTCTTGTATTACGTGTATATGTTGCAAAACATATTATATTTAATGAATATAAAAAATGCTTAGTTAACGAAATATTAATTACGTGCACCAATTAATTTTATGTTCACATAAAAATTTTGATTTGAAAAATTACAAAAGTTTTTGACGTATGAATTTTGTTTCGTGAACTTAGAAACTATTATGCGTGTAAAAAAAAAAAAGCTACCAATAATATTTTCACTTACTTTTGCATTAATTTTTCATGAAGATTAGAGTTCTGTGAACTTAAAAGATATAATACAAAAAAAAAGATGCAAAATATAGAGTATTGGGCGAATATGGTCGCACATTAT
>JABFPM010001512.1:0-19952 GCA_022817325.1 Idris sp. 1 HC-2018
CGACGGGAGGGTGTTTTTGCACATACAAAAGACTGGTAATTGTTTTTTTTTTGTTTTAAACAGATTTTGTTTTACTTTGTTGCATTGTTGTTGCATGTTTTTTTTCTCCCTCTCTTGTTTTTGTCTCGGAAGAAAGTGAAATTCACATCGATCGAGCGAGTTTTGTAGTGTAAGCTTTTGTGATCATTTGATTTGGAGTCTGGCTTTTTTGTCGTGTTGAGAAACGAGAGAGAAGAGACGAAAAAAAGTGAATGGCAAGAGGGGAACTTTAATGCTCTCATACAAAAATGAGTATTTTGTAAGATAAAATGATGGGTTTACGTGTTTGAGAGATTGTCTTGATTATTTGAATTCAAGCTGGGGTCTTGAATGGAACTTGAGTGTTTTGTGGTTTTATTTGGTGAAAAATTTGCAATTTCATTTGAGGCTCACATTTATCACATTATGAGCAGAATTTAATTTCATAAAAATGTGATGAGGTTTAGAATTTTTATTTTAGACTTTTTTTTATTTCTTAATGTATACATATATAACTAATAGGGAAGAAATCAGAGGAAAGAATTCGCATCTCGCAAAGTTGAAATAATATACCAATTTGGAGCATTGAAACTTGAAATATCATATCACGCATGATAAATATAATACATTCACTTTTCAACAGTACTTTGCAAACTTTTTTAAACTTTGGAGAAATTTTTGTTGAACAAGTATATTCAATTTACAAAAAAGAAAAAATTAGAAATATTTCAACTTTTTTTTATCATTATAAATCACTTTATTTATAAAGCATGAATGGAAAGAAGTATTTATAAAATGCAGCGTTTAAAAATAAATGTATTCTTCTAAAATTATTTGAGTATTAATTTCATATGTTTCAAGAATTATCAGAACGATAAAATATAAAGTAAATAATAATTAAACATCGAAATTTTGATGTTGCGAAAAAAATAAGATATTTTTATTGAACATTTTTTACTTGGAGAAATACTAGAAATATTACAATAATGTAATTGGCAATCAAAAAAAAAATTGTCAACTTTTTGAATATTCAGTATTAAGATAATTAACTTCGAAAATAAACATGAAATTTAAATTTCAATAAATGATTAGTCCTTCAACTCTTGAATTGAATATTCTTCACAAATGAAGCAAAATGAGAAATTCATGCATTTTATCACAAATTAAATCTAATTTGATTAAAAACAATATTATATTACAGTAAACGAGAGACACATGTACTTTCTACTGATTTATGCAAAATTACAATCAAATTGCATAAGAGAATGTTTTGCATATTTTGATTCTGGTAATTAATTTATAATTTATGTGTCACATTAATAGTGCGTTTTCGTTCTGCATTGATAGCCATGATGTTTTTTGACTCATTAATAATAATTACTTATTGTTAACCACTGTCAAATAATAATTATTTTGATTTTCTAATTTTATTGTCATTCCGATTTTATAGAAAATTAAATTATATTTTCTATACTGTTTCGAATTTTTTTAATGGCAATCAAAATAAAAAGTTGATTTAATTTTTTGTTAACGTCTATACTAAAGTTGAAATAAAAAATTGTTTGATGACGAAATAATAAGCGAATGAATAAAATGTATCGTCTTATACATTTTTATCTCTGATTTTATACCAATAAAATTAACATTGTGCCATAAAATCAGAAATGAAGATTAATAGGTAGCAACATTTGTTCATTCGTTTATTATTTAGTCTAACAAAATTTTTTTATCAAATTTCAAGTCAAATATTATTAAAAATTAATGGTTCTTTATATTTTTTTTAATTTAAATGATTGACATCAAAAGATTTCACTAATAGTTATTAAATAATAATAAAATAATTGGATGAATGTACAAAATTTTAAATTTGGTTCATTAAAATCCCAACTCTAAAATGTGATTGTAATGATAAAACCATCTTTAATCAAATTACACTTGAATCTCAATTTGAAAAGTTGGGGTTAATTTGATTATTTAAATTTATTAAATTATAAAATCAATATTGTTGTTATTAAATTTATAATAAACGAAATTTTCAAAGTTGTTTGAAAGATTTCGTAAACTAATTTTCTTATTATATTAATATAAATTCTAATAATTGATATAATTGTATAATTATTTCATCAATATGATAATTCAATTTTAAATAAATTAAAGTATGATTATCCAAGCAAAATTTAATCTTGAATAAAATGATAAAAAGACCGAGATAATTTTTCTGTTGATGAGTTACATTTACTTGATAGTATTTTAAACATTACCCTTTAACTTCGCAAAAACTTGAAAAAAATATTTAAGAGAAGATAGAGTTAATTTATGATCATTACTGTCGGACACAAAAAATGTCTTGTACAACTAAAGTAATTTCTTCTTTACTTTTTCATAAACAACCATTTAGTCGTTGAAACGCAGTTTTTTACTTTTAACATTATAATAAATTGGATTTAAAAAAAAGAACGAAAAAAGCGTTAAAAAATCTGCTGATGTTTCAGAGTTAACTTTAAAAATGAAAGTATTTAGATTTTAATCAGAATTTAGATAAAGAAGCAAGTCATGAGAGAATGAGTTTTATATTATATCTATAGGTATATCTATAAAAAAAATACTTCAAACAAAAGAAATTATATTGATTCAAAATTTAAAACATCACATATGACATTTTATATTAAGACCTCTGATTATTACTGAATTTTTAACATTTTAAATATTAAAACTGACATGCAGCTTTATCAAATCGAAAAAGTAATTTCGGATAAATATTATTTCCAAAAATGAAACCTTTAATAGTAACATAAATAAGCGTATGCTAAGCCATTATTAACCTGCAACTAGTTGCAAAGGTTGTTTTAAAAGACTCAAGATAAAATGTTCTTAAAGTCTACGGATAAATAGATGTAATTTAAATATAGATTATGTTTTTTAAGATAAATTCTCTCAGCCACAATGCTCAAACACCAATATTGTGATAAAATGAGCTTTTATATGATAACACTACATTTTCATATTAAGCTGACACGGGGTACATTACATGTATATTGAACTGATGAAAAATATTTAAAAGCTTTTTATTAAATATTTGTATTGATATGATTTATTCATTAATAATAAAAACACTAAATGTATAAACAAAACTCTCAACTTATTTAAATATTAATTTGTTCATATTTTTATTCAACTTGCATATTTTACTTTTTATTATAAATAATAAAATGTACTTGTGTATTTCATTATTCACGAACAATTTTTTTTTATTAAATCTTTGTAACTAAATACAGTAAAACTTTATTATTATTTAATTCACTGTAATTAAAGATATTACATTTGCATATAGAAATGTTTGTGCTTTGTTTTTTATTATACAAAGTTAATATGTTGCAAGATTTTTATTTAATATTATTACGTTTTAAAATGTTATTTCATCTTTACTCTTTACTTAAAAGTATTAAAAGAATTCACACTAAATTGAAATTGAATTTTATGCGATGCATTTAGTTGCATAGCTGAATATGTATTTTTAATTCCCTCTTGTTCCAATTTTAATTTTTTTTTTTTTGAGTGAAATTGTTTTTAATGCAACAGCTGTGTGTCTGTATAAAGGGTCCTATTTTTTCACAAACATTTTCAGTTGATTGGCAAACAGCCAGTTTAATACCCCGATGTAATAAGATTCAATTGTTTATCTTGTTAAAGTAAAACTGAAAAAGAATTTTCATATTTCTGCATATTTCAATTCAATTTATTCGTCACAATGCTTTGTGAGTTAATAATAATAATAATGAAAATTAATATTAATATCAATTGACCTATATCAATTTCATGAAAGAATATTTTTTATACAATACATTTTCAATTATTACTGAATAATAATTAAATTCTGTTCATTAATCAGTTTTATCAAGAATTAATAACTTCATCAATTAAATAATAAATTAATTACAATCCAATGCAATAACTTATTAACATTTGGTTAAAAATATTGAATCACCTATAAAATGTAGATAAATTTTGTTAAATAATTTTTTATCAAAGATAAATCATGTTCTTTTACCTTATCGGCTTATAGGCAGTTTTTCAGAGCAAAATTTTCCTCTTTTTTAGAACTTGAAACTTTTTCTTTAAAAAAAAAAATCATTCATAAAAATGATAAGAGTTAGTACGTCCAAAACCAAGTAGATTAGTTTTAAAATGTCGTAATTCACATTTATTTAATAACGAACATAAATAAAAAAGATTGAATGCACAGTTTAATTTCGTTAATTGAATTGAAAGTTGATAAAATTAAACAATTATAATAATGAAACGTAACGGATTTAAAATTTATACAATATAAATTAATTAAACATGTGTATTAAATATAAAAAAAAATTCACGACGCATTCAAACATGAAAGTTTTAAAGCAGTAATCACACAAAATTACAGTTTAAACTTCAATAATAATTTCCTCGCCAATAATAATTTCCTCGCCAATAATATAAAAGTTTGTATAATTTATTTAAATACATTTACTTTTTTAAACTTGAGCTGCATGCAACGAGCAATTCCTATACGCAATTACATTATTTACACACACACACACATAATTATTATCTAAAAACATCAAATTTTCATGTGGTAAATGAATTTTAAAAGTTTCAATTGTAAAATCTGTTTGACAGCAATTAATAACATTGTAATTACAAACATTTTCAATACAAAGATAATCTATAAACTTTGTTTAAACTTTTACAAACAAAGTTTGTGTATTACTTTTTTTATTTTTTTTTTAATCGAAAATAATAATTAATTTGTGTATTATAAAATGCTACATTTAAAATGTCTGGATTTCGATAAATTTTGTCTCAATGTAAGCTATATATTTGAGCTTAAAAAGTAAGCTCTTTCCCCGACAACTTTGACTTCGACAATAAATTTTCAATGCAGACGATTAAAAGTAAATAATTCATCATAAATCTGATGTTAAAAATTGATCGAAACACTTTTCGCATTTTCATAATTATTTTTCCTTTTTACGAGTTATGCAAAACAATTAATAGAACAAAAACTCTACAATCTCGCAAAAAAAGTTGTGAACTGTGACCATTTGAAATAATAATAATAATGTTCAATATTTATTAATCCTCATACGTCACGTATGCGATACCTTTCAATTATTCAAACGAGCAATATAACAACATAATATAAACAGATCCGAAAAAAGTGGTCACTATTATACAATAAGTAAGTTCTAAATATATCAGAAATTGTTTATTGCAAATCGATAAATGTAGCTTGGAGCAAAAGAAGAAAAAAATCAAGACTTTTTAATTGCAATTATATTTACCTTTTAAATGAAAGATTTGTCAGTTTCAGAACTTCATAAACTATTAATATATATGTGTGAGTGGTATTACTTATTTCGTGCGGTATTGCTGCAACGATAACGATCTGCGAACTTGTAAATACAAACACTGTGCACACGCTGTATCAAACTGCACATTTGTTAACTAATCACTACGAATTATCTGTTTGTGCGGCAACAAATAGTACAGTTAATTAGTGTCTTTTAATAATTTTTAATAGTTTGCTTGATTGCTCGAGAATAACACGGAAATGTGTATGTATTTTTTCCCATTTTTTTGTTTAAAGTACAATGATGATTTATGCCGTGCAATTGTAAAGGATCTTTGTATAAAGTATAGGTATATATAAAAGGATAGGACTTTGAAAAAGAGGAAAGCTTTTTGTTTGATTTTTGCAATGAAAAAATTGTAATAACTTCATTTGCCGTTGATTCTTTTATATTTTTTTTTATATAAGAGGAAAATAATGAATTACTTAGAATTAAAACTTGGTTTTATATTTAAAAAAAAAAGATATTATTGTTATAATGATAAATAATTTCATTAATCACTTATTTTACGGAAAAATTTTACAAATATATTTCTTATTTCGAAATTCACATTTTTAAATGTCAAAAGAGAATTTAAGCTGCACGAAAAGTGATGAGAACAAATAAATTGTTATAACAAAAATGTTAAATTTTACTATATTTGTTGACGTTACATTCACTTTGTTGAGCAGCAGCCGTAACATTTATTCATTTCTTTAAGCATCTTTTATATCAAGTTTGACTATTATCAGTCATAAAACATTTATACACTTTGAAAGCTTTTTAAATCTCTGCAAAATTGTTACAACTTTTAAAAACATTTTTAACCATATTTTCAAATGATTCTTATACACGCAACTCTGTGCAACTTTTTATATTTTAATGATTTGCAGTTTTACTTGTCACTCGTTCCTATTAATCTTTCTATGACCCAACAACCAAGCTCTGATTAAACTACAAACATCAGACCATAAAACTATTTGCTGAAATATATATAATCGACATACAACCATTTAAATACAAACAAGCATTTTTGGTATTATAAGATGTTTGCCTAGCTCAAATTCATGATATTCATGCAAACATTTGTTTTCGCTAAAACAACTTTAAGATACAAAAGAATCCAGTTAAAAAAACATTTAAAATTAAAAAATGTTACATTAACAATTCAAATATATATAGAATATAAAACTAAAAATTGCAATTAAAATTGCTAATAAAGTTTCATTTCGACATGGCTTTCAATTATTTTTGTCTTTCTTTTTGCACAGCACAAAATTGCTGCATTCATTAAAACACTTATAAAGATAATAATCTTAAAACATTAGTCGGAGGAGAAACGAACATAAAGCAGTTTTGTTCGATGGTCTTCTTCCGTCTAGTTCATTTTATCACTTGATTCCTATTATCTACTCATAAAAATATATCTCTCTTTTTCATGCCCGTCTGATCATCAAATTGTATTCAAACGCAAAGTCGTGGAGTGACTTTTTTGCTCAACATTATCACATTATTCTTTGTATTTTTTATTATTTTCTTTCTCTCTCAATTCGTGGGATTATTTTCTTATTTAAATCAGCCTTTGTTTTTTCTGCACAGACATTTTAATAATTCATTTCCGTCTGATTAACAGGAGGCACGCTGTTTGGCAAACACTTGGTGCGTGATTTGGATTTACAACGGCCCTGTTCGTGTCAACGTAGGCGCAAACGGTGCTTCTGCTTCCGTCCGAATCGTAATGAAAATTGGCTATTCTCGAGGTACTCGACTGGCTGGAAGTGTGGCCTGCACGCCGACTGGACTGAATTGACAAACTGCGTCGACCTTGAACTAAACAAAATCGAAGGCGACGGCGTAAAGAGACGTTACTTTTATATAACTATAATAAGGGACCCGGTTGCGAGGTATCTGTCGGAATTTAGACACGTCCAGAGGGGTGCGACGTGGCGTGGCGCCCGACACTGGTGCGGCGGTGCTCAAGCCAACATACCACAGTGTTACTCCGGCTCGAGCTGGGAAGGAGTCACTTTGGAACAGGTGAACGACACCCGCGAACTTTGCAATTGTATTTTTATTCAAATGCCCCGTTCCTCGGCTATTTTTGCGCCAGATAATCTGCCTGGGATTGATTCTGTTACAAACACTGATATACCGTGACCCGCTACTGACAAATATAAAGTACATTTACGGATCCGATAAACCGAATGAATATACATTATATCAGCAACAAAAGAAATAGTACAAGAAGAAAAAAAGATGTATTTTTAAATTTACAATGTATCAAGTTTTATTTTACACATAAAATATTGCCTATAAAAATGTAAAAACTATTGGAGCTGAAATGGGATATGCGATTAAATTATATATAGATTTTATTTGTAATGTTATGTTTTAAATGTGAACATCAACTTTCTATCCATAGAAATCAAATGATTCTGGGTTATAGAAATTGCATTTATTTTATTGCATGCAAAAGAGCTGATAAAATTATTATAAAACGCCACAATTCGATATCAATTAAAATAATAATTGCAATAAAATACTAATTACATTTGATCTCCGTATCTCTTTTTATCCTTGACTTATGACCATTTCTGGATGGGTATATGCATATTTTTGTTTTTTGTTATAAAACATTTACAGTAGAGTTATTCTTGAGGAAATACGTGATTTTATTTTGAAATTACACCATCAAAGTCATGAGAATGCACAATAGTTGCGTATAAATATCGTTTTGAAAAGTGCAATATAAAAGCCTTGAGTGCAAACAAAACAAAGTTTGATGTTTAACACAACAATTTCAAGCTTTAAGGCTGTTTTGTTAATTTTTTGTTGTTGTTTGAGTCAAGCTTTGTATACGCGGAACATAATTTTAAATGCTCGTGGGATTCAAAAGGTGAAAGCTTTTATTGTTTAATGACATTTATTTAACATTGAAATAAAGTGAACAAAAAGCCCCTCGCCATTTAAAATAATATAATGCAAAGTTAAAATATAAATGTATATTTCAATACTTACAAATTTTAATTAAATCAAATCAATGGACCGCTTGTTTTATGATAATTTCATTTGTTTCAGATATTCATTCATTAATTAAAATGTAAAGTGTAACACGTCAGTTTAACAATAATGCATCATTGTGCTTTAAACAAAATGCCTCTTTTGTAAATTGAAAAAATAAATTAAAACAAAAGTCAATCGATCTCTCGGTGACGCTCTAATTTGTCTCGGTACTTCCACTAAACGTTATGATGTATTGTTAATTTAAATAATATATCCCGTTGGAACTCTTTTATTCATTAAGTCTGTCAGTAGCAGCCAGTGTCGCACTGGGATAATGTTTCATTGGTCGCGACAGTGGTCTAATGGAATATTGTATTTGGTAGAAAGCTGTCAGACTGAGACAGCATTTTGCTCATTTCGGTTGTATATATACTTTCGTAGTAAAATAATGATTTGCGAATTAGCTTGAAAATTTAAAACAACATTTTTTCGATACGACATTTTATATAATCAATGTTACTAAATTAAAATTCAGCTGTATAAATATATTACTGAATTATTTACCAGGTCATTCAAAATACTCGATTACCATCAAAAACAACAAAGAGAATTGATATTTGTTAATTAAACCAACTGTCTGTGAAAGATTCACTGATTAAATGTAAATAATTCATTTTATTTCTATCAGAGATAAATAACCATTCAGAAATGTTACGAAACTTTGTAGCTCAAAATTGTAATTACAAATCAGTTCTTTTTTACGATCATGCTCGAGAACAAAATAGATGCTGATGTTGAAATTTTTTCATATTTATTAATGTTGGCTGTTCAGTGTGTCTTTATAAATATAGTAAAATTTCTAAATAAGGTAGCTCATAACATCAAAGAGTGGATGTATTATTTTAAAAAACTTCAAGTTAAATCGCATATAAATAATTATCTTGCTCTTGCAGTGACCTAAATTATATTGTACAAAAAAATTTAAAATTCTTTTGACATTTAATATGGAATCCATTTTTCTGTCAAAAATAGCTGAACTAAAACTATTGACACTGTTGTTGTACTACATGTGCAGAAACTTAAAATGCGATGCTGTTAGTATAACACATGTGTGCAGAAAATAGAATGTAAAATAAGCACGTACAAGTGTTTGAAATTTAAATCGTTTTAAATAAATATTTAACAATAAAAATAATTTGTATTAAATTTTAGTTCATGGCCTGCTCGCACAACCTCGCCAGCAATCGACAGACCCGAATGCTGGCAGACCTCTCGCTGGTTGGCTGTTACAATTCAAGTCTGAGCAATGCTGAAAAGGATCGCATTATGCTGGCCAGTGCGAAGCACAATTTACAATTTATGCCATTCTTCATGCTCACGGAGTATCAAAAAGTGAGTTGTCCTTATAACTTATGTCTCAAGAGTTTTAACCCCCAGCAACTTGGTTGAGCTCGCACGAGTTATGATAAAATGATTGCACTCGTTCAAAAAGTTATTTGCATTTTCAAGTATAATGTTTGTCGTAAATGTTCAAGTTTTAGGTAAGGCTTGTCTACCTTCGGCGTTGTTTATTTTAATATTGCCATGTGCACAGCACCGAGCCCTCAGCTGTGCAAACAATCTTAACCGTTGCAGCTTCTATAATTGAAACAACTTTTTTCATACTTCACGTTAAAACAAACTTACTAGCTGTGTATATTTCAATAAGGCTAATTAAAAATTAGTTTTAAAGACACTTCGTCGTGCTAATTAAATCAGTTAAAAAGGCAATTAGTTGTTACAAAAAGTTTTTGGTTTTACTTTTTGTTTGTATGCCAGAGTTAAGTATAATGAATCATCGTAAATGTGTAATTATTGTGTGTGTTAACGTTTCTGTAATTTCTTTCATCGACAGTAATTTGAAAATTTATTAGTTTAATCTTATTAAGCATTGTTTGGATATAAGTATATTTGAATATTTTTGATTAAATTAAATGTATTTTGTGTACATTGCTGTTAATATTTGATAAATTGTGATGACGAAGCTTAAGATGAATTGATAAAGAAACACTTTTGCATTTTGAGGCTGAAAGTTATATTAGTTACCGTTATCATTTTCAGTTTACTATAACGGAAATCAAAGTATTGATTGTTGCTTGAAAAAGGTACAACAGAAGGATGAATAATTAATACAGTTTGTTGAACAAAATTTGTTGATAATAGTAATTAGAAAATGTGATTATATTTATGAATATAAATTGAAGTTTTACTATACAATTAATTAAAGGTTAACATTTTAAGACAAACATTTATTATCGATTTTTTTTTTGATTTTGTAATGTTAATTAAAACCTACTCTCATGGTAAACTTCATTGAAATCAAACTTCCTTCATTAAAATATTATTTTCATTATTTTATTATTAAGCTACGATTTCAGTTTAAAAATTATTAATTTGCAGCAGACTTAACTTAACAATTGACACTATGAACATTATAATTATCAGTTTTAGCACTTATATAATTGGAATAAGTTTATTTAGTTTAACTATTATTATATTAATTGAAAAGGTTTCTCAATAATGAGCAATATAAAGCTAAAAAAAGTACCTCTAAAAGTGCCCACCAATCAATGTTGTAAATTAAATTAAAAAGAAAATCATTTATTGATTACATTGTTTAATAATGTTTATTTCCACAAATACATTTGATTAATACAGAAAATCCATTTTATTAATATATAGACAGTTAATCTCACATATATAAAGCATTTGTTCGCTTGTTAAAAATAATAAAATTGTTATTCATCAAATCAAACATTCTCTACACAATTTTTATTTATCCGAAATGATTTTACCGAAAAAATATGTTGGTTAACTTTTGTTCAATAGTGATGATTATTCTTTCAAACACAGTTAAAATTTTGTCGGCATCTCAATTGAACGTGAAACTTTCTAAGCTAACATAATAATTATCCTATCAGGAAATCAATATTATCCCAAAAGTTCTTTCTCTGATTACAAAATTTTCACACGTTCCAATAGTATTATCATTCAAATCCAGCCATCGCAAGATAGCAGCAAAATTAAGCTAACTTGTTTTACCATCCTTTTTCTTCTTATCACTTTTCATGATAAACAATTTTAAAACTTTCCTGTTTGTCTTCTGCTTCAGATGGGCCAGTACTCCTTCGAGGAAACTTTCGGTATGAGATTTGCCGTGGCGTTCGAGCAGCACAACGCAACCCTCAGCGCCGCAACAATGGCCACCCTGAGTCTGGAGCAGCTGGAGGCGGTTCGCAAATTAAACAGGCTGGACCTCGAGCTCTATGAGTTCGCAAAAAATCTGGCCTTCCAGAGGTTTCGTCGACTTAAGGACCGCGATCCCTATTTTATGCAACGGTTCCAGCACCTCGGCGAGCTGCCTTCGAGACAAAGCGCCACAGAATTTAACTGGGACTCTGTGATTGAGGATACCACGGACAATGATTAAACGAATAATTGTGTATGTACTGTAGTACGTGACTGTTTGTTCAAACAAGCATTAGTACGTTTCGACACCAAAGAAGTATGGCGAAAAGAAAGATGAAGATAAATGCAAAAGAAGAAACATTCGGTTAAGCCCTTCAAGAAGAAAAAGGTCAGCAGCTATTCGACAAACAGTATATAGTCACAATGGCGTTTTATACGAATTTTTTATAAACTGCAGGAACATTTGACGATTTGCGATAAAAGTTTTTCCGAATACGCATAATGCACTTCACATAACGATTACTTTTTCTTTCATGAATATTCAGTTTTAGTGAAGAAGACGACAAAAATTTTTGTTACTGTTTTTGTTGGCTTTTTTTTTGTTTCGCGAGAATAACAATACTTGGTACGAAATGGGGACATCGATTTGATGGTGGCTGGCGAACCTTGAGGTTTTATAATGTAATAGGTTTTCGGGAACGTCGAGTGTTTTGTGGCCGTAGTGAATGTAATTATTTATATAGAACATTTTTATTTTTGCCGGGTAATAATTTATAGCATTTGAGAATCTATTACACGTTTTCAAGTTTTAACTTTTTTAATGTGATATTGGAAAAGTTTTAATTTATTGCATTTTTGTTATTACTGTCAGACAATAATTGTGATAAATATTTTTCTTCGAATAAAATTATTGCATTTATTATAAAAATAATGCAGTTTGATTGTGTGCAGACAATTCTACTTGAATATAATTAAAATTTAAATAGAGAGCATGTTTTATAAATGCTTTTGAACATTTTCCATTTTTAATAAGAACATGTCATTTTCACTACTCGAAGCAGATATTGAAAATAATAATAAGACTCGCTGAGTTGCAACTTTCTCAACGTGATATTGATTTTAATCACGCTCCGAACGAGTACCATGAATGATTGATATTAACTTTTATTTGCGGGTTAGCCACTTGGTGTTCAATTTCCCGTTTATTTATTTTCATCTTGAAATTAATTTAATTTCTGCAAAGTATAAAATATTAAAATTGAATTAGAAAATTATCAAAGCGATGCCCTCATTTCTCTCGATGGCTAAAAAATACTAGAACTAAATGTTAGAAGTAATAAAAGCTATCCGTTTACTTGGCAGGACCAAGTGATTAAAGCGTCCAGGCATCAGTACCTGAACCATCACACAATCACATATACATTTCTATACAAATCATTGTACAGTTTAAACGTGTTTCGATTCTCTATTGGTCTTTTTTCTTGTTACTCTATATGTATATTTATTGGCCTGCTAAAAACTCTAGTAGTTCTATCGAATGCCATTTCATCAACCGAGACACTTATTAAGGTGAAAAATCAAATTACAAAGTCTCTCAACATATTTTCGTAACAATTATTGTAACTTTTTGTAATTAAAATGTATTCATCATTATCCAAAGTGCGTCAAAAGACTTGATTTTTTTTTTAAAAATAATATATGACTGAGATTGTTCAATAACAAAATTTCACCTCAATAAAGTTTTTCGTGACAGCTTGCGAATAAATTATAGGAATCTATCAATACTCGGGTTTGAAGAGCAGACATTTTTTTGTCTTTTTTTCGGAGACGTGTTTTTGGGGTTGCATGACATTCTTAAATTCAGATAAGAGATGCGCTTCACTAATCACGGCTTTATCTTATTCAGTGCATCAATAGAGCCGTAATGTTTTACTTGCATTCGACAATGAGTGGCGCAAATACTCATTGACATGTGGTACAACGTTACAAAGTAGAGTGCTTAGGCCTGTTGAACAAGTACGCTGTATGTAAATTTCTTTTTTTTTAAAGCTTTTATCGCCAAAGGTCTACCTTGCAAATCCAATAGTTTGTGTGTACCATTCAATTTAACAGTGTGTCTTACGTGTGCTAGCAAAATGGTGTTTTTCAAATAACATTGCAAAATGTAATTTGTATGTAAGATTTGGTATCATTTGTAAATTAACATCGCCATGTGTATATTGGATATATATTTTTTTAATCAACGAGAAACTGAACGCATATAATTATTAAGTTGCGAATATAAGAAACACGTAATCGAGATTTTAAGGGTTTGCAATGATGAACGTATACTATAGATTACGTCATAATGTCGATAGTGAATTAAGGCTGTCCTGCGATCTCAGATTTAAAGCACAAGTTGAACAAAAAAAGAGATAAGTTTAATTCAAGATAAACATGATTTGTTTCAACATCGATCGAAATTTTGTTTGTTGCTTGAACGGCAGGCTATAACAATTCCCTTTCGTGGGATTTGCGTTATATTCACTTGAGCATTTTTATTTCACTGTAATTTAGTCATAGCTTTTATTAATTTAATGTCCGTTTGAATAACATGCTATTAGGTAATTGAAGATACTCGAGATAGAGTGTTCCGTAATTATCATTCATTTTACGTGCATTACTTGTGAAATAATGAGCCCGAAAAAAAAGAATCTAGTTTTGTTTTTATATAAAGTTTTATCGATTCACGTGCAACATGTTACTTGCAATGAACAAAAGTTGATTGAATGAGTATTTTAAATGAATACTCATTTTTTAATATTAACATTCAAACTAATATTCTAAAATCCAAAATATACGGTTTATCAATCTTACAGTGTGATATATTTTAAAAGAAATAAAACATATCTAGTAATTATCAAACTTTTTATGGGTGATTTATCATGATTTGTGAATATCATATGAAACCAAATGTGATTTTAACTTTACTGTAAATTATATTCTTACGAATAGTTTTAATATACATTTTTTATTAAATTCTTTAGAGTTTTTTAAATCTTTTGAAGTTCTTATTTTTTTATTGCATATTAAAAGGTCACAACATAATTTATTGTGGTTAAAATTTCTAATATCATTTTAACCATAGTAAACAAATTTAGTATCAAGCATCAAACATTATGACATATAACAATTAACTCGAATTATAAAGGATTAAGGCTTACTTTTTGAGTGACATTAAAATGGATGTAACTGCAGCTCATTAAAGCACAAATACTACTTGCTTAACTGTAGTTAACGTTTAACATTTATTAAACAGTTGTTTTTCTTGCGTCTAGAAGAAACTTAACTGAATGTTGGGGTGCTTTGGAACAGCAAAAGAAGCCTAGCGAACAAATTGATATGTTATATTTTACATAAATGTTAAAAAAAAAGAAGTTAAAAGTAAATAAACTAAAAAAAGTGAAAGTCGTATTGCATAGAATGCAATACCTAGAAATAAGTGATGGTCAATGTAAGTGCAATAAAAAAACTCCATAAATTAAGTTCAAACTGCAAAGTGTTGCTTTTCCAATTAAAAAAAATACCGACCTTTTACAAGATTAAATACACTATGACAAAAAACTGTGAAAAGGCCAAGCATCGAATCATGTATTAAGTGTTTCATTTTCTAGTTTTTTTGAGTGATCAATTTTTTTAAAAATAATTTAACAAAAATGTTATTTCGTTTAGAGTAAGCATCGTTTTTTGTATAAGCTGAGTTTACACATAAGTCACACTTTTTTATTCTTTTTATAATCGGGTGTGTAGCTAGTTATCGTAATTGCCATAATCAAATTTCAGTACAGTAGCTCATTCAAAAGTAAATATATGTCAGAATAAGCATGATAATAGTTACGTAGTACTAATTACGAATTAACATATTGTGTTTCAACAGAAAAAAAATTATCGTCTATAAATAATGTTTAGGACCAAAGATATACGGTGTTTTTGTAATAACTTTTCATCATGCACGAAAATAAGCTGTTGTATGTCTGCACTGTTAACAAAAATTATAAATACAAGCATGATAAACAGTTACTCGTGATGATAAGATGAAAAGTATTTCACAATACCAGCAGAAATGATATTTATTTTTTACATTTTTATTAACTATTATTAAACGATTATTACTTGTCAATAAATGAAACAAATTATAATGCATTTTATATATTCATATATATAAATATATTATTATGTAAAGAATTTATTTAGTGATGCATTAAATCTTGGTGAATAAACATTTTGTATTACGTTTTGATCTTTATAGAAGTCGAAATATTATATTGCATAGAAATAAAATTTATGACTGGCGCAACTTTACTTCGCACGATTATAATAAAAAATGTAGTCGAATTATTTATACAGTTATTCCAGTCATATATTTTGTTTTAGTCATACATTATAATTAATATCAAAATTTGTATTTCTGTAAGACATCTGCATTATTCATAAATCATTTGAAATTGATAAACTGCGAAATATCCATGACAATTTTTGACATATTTACTCTACATATTATGTGACAGTTAATTTTTTGTTTGAGTTATTTAAAATAATTATTTACACATTATTATTGGTGTAATTGTTATTTTAAAAATTCGTTAAAGTCTCGATAGAATTACTTTGAAAAGATGTTTTGCGTGAAAAAAAAGAAAAAAAATGACAAACTGGATACAGTAAATTACAATGCAAAATTTGTAATGTGGATAATAATGTAAAAATGTTTGAAAAATGCCGTTCATTAAAAAAAGATGATAGTCAACGAAGTGTTCTTGACTTTAACTTACAATACGACAAGGCCTAAAAATATTTGAATTAATTTTTGTTTAATTGTAAATACAAATGAAGCGTTGATTAACGGAAAATATACACATCATGTTCGTGTATATTATTAACATAAATGATACACACCATTAAGGGTCCTCGAGTTTTGATTTAGTTGTATGTAAATGAAGCATAAGCACAAATGTAAATGTACTGTTGATTCAAAGTGTGCTACAAATATGTTCAAAAAATTTTAATGATCGATTGTGTTATCGATGTACTTGATTGGTGAAAGTTTAAACAAATTAGTAAAATGCAACTTTTAAATCCATAGTACAATGTTTGTGTAGTGAGTGCCATAATACACAAAAAATGTTACTTGTTTATCAAATACTTTATTATTATCAGAGATCGAAAAGGGGACGGTATAAAGTAGTCAACAAAGCAGGGTTAATATCTATTCGAAATTCGACTAATTTATATGTCAAATTTGAATTTGACAAGTTAGTATATTTATTATTAAAAATAGTGTAATAAAATTTTACAAAGTAAAATATATATGTTGATAATAGTATAAGAAAGTTTTAATAGTTAAAATGTCAAGTAATTTATTAGAAAAAAGATTAATAGAATTTCCCACTGATTTTAAAATTGAACAAAGTAAATTCGTATATAAATACTGTAACCAAGTTATTGAATTTGTTAAAAAGAGCATTTTTTGCGACATCTCAACACAAAAAAACATAAAAACCAGAAGGTTAAATATGGAGACGGTACTTTACCTGATTTTTCAAATATCAAACCGAAACAGAATGCTATTCCAAATGCTGAATAAGTTGAGTTCAAATTAGATTTATTAGAAATGTTATTACAAACTAATATTCCTATAAGTAAAATAAATAATCCAACAGTTCGAAACTTCTTTTCCAAATGTTTAAATACAGAAAAGTATAAATTACCTGAAGCGACAACACTTACAAAATCTTATCTTCCCATTCATTATAACAATGTTATGAACAAAATTAGGGAAGAAATAGGAGACAGTTCAATATGGATTTCAATTGACGAAACCACAGATATTTGTGGAAGATACATAGTTAATGTGATTGTTGGTCCTTTAAACGAGACAAAACCTGGCAAGGGAAGAATTTTAACGTCTGAAGTGATTTCTGCTGCAAATGGCTAAGTAATTTTTGAATTTATTGATAAGTCTTTGCAAATCTTATGATCTGAAGAAGTAAAAATAAATAAAGTTTGCATGCTTGTTACTGACGGAGATCCATATATGGTATTGGCCGGTAAATTATTGAAACAAAGGTACCTAAAATTAATTCATTTAACATGTTTCGCTCATGGACTCAATCGAGTAGCAGAGGTGATCCGGAATCACTATAAAGACGTTAACTCACTTATATCAAGGGTCAAAAAAGTATTTGTGAAAGCGCCATCGCGTGTAATAACACTGAAAACTTTACATCCAAATCTTCCACTGGAATCAGTGATTACAAGATGGGGAACTTGGTTAGATGCTGTTGAGTATTACCATAAAAAAGTTGATGCTATAGCTGAAGTTATTCAAAATCTTAATGCAAAAGATGCCGACGCTATTAAAAAAGCCCAAGAACTATTTCATAAGCCTACGGTAAGAGAAGATGAGGAACACATTTTTACAAATTTTACAATCTTGTCAAGAACAATTAAAAAATTACAAGAAACAAATATGGCTTTGACAGAAAGTTTGGGTTTAATCGAAGAATTAAGACATTTTATTGAAAATTCAGAGGGTTAATAAAAATTATAATATAATTTTTTATACGCCCATTTTGTTTATTCTTCATAAAATTAAAAATTATTAATTATTAATATGATATAAAATTAATATAGATTTATATTTTTATGCTAGGAGTTGCGGCTAAAATTGTAAAGAAAAAGTTTGAAACAATTTTACAAAAAAATCCAGGATATAAAGAGATTCAAGAAATAAAGAATACACACGCTTATGATCGATTTCAAGATCTTCTAAAATTTCAGATAGATACACTAAAGAATTTTAAATTGGCTCCTATAACATCTGTGGAAGTAGAGCGTAGTTTCTCATTGTTCAAAAATATATTGACAGATAAACGCACGAATCTTTCTTTAATCAATATGAAAATGACTGTTGTAGAATATCAGGTCTTGTAATTTATTTGTTTTTTACCACGTAACATTAAATGTGAAAATGTAAATAGTGTAAAAGTTCATATCAAAAAAGATAATTTTATTACTGTGTTAAATTTTAATAATTTCTTATTTTATAATAAAAAATATAATATGAACATAATTTCAAAGTAATTGAGATTATGACGTAATACATAAAAAAATTGAAATTCTGTCTTATATGTCAAAGTTTGATTCGATATTAACCTTACTTTGTAGACAACTTCATACCGTCCCCTTTCCGATCTCTGGTCATTATAAATAGTTTAATAATTTAGTAAACCACGTTTATTTTTACGGAAAAGATTTTTGGGTTTTGAAACTATGATGTGATAATAGGAAAACAATAAACCTCATGTAATTCTAATAATATATACATTTTTGTATAATTTTTTAATAATCATCATAGTTAGGTAAAGTGACATTGTCAAATGTATCACGTTATTTGGATAAAAATCGTTATTGATAATTTGATAAATGGAAAAACGTTTTTACACCTTAACCATAGTTTTTTTATGGTAATTATAATAATTTTTAGTTATATGTGTTGCCCTTCGACCATGTCACTTTACTTTCCCCTTTTTTAAAAATAGTTATTATTGATTTTTTGTTAAATAAAAAGTTTCTTCTCAGCCAAGGCAACAGAAAAATGGATCACGTGTGAATATTGTGAATCCTGGGCCGATGAACAATGTGAATTGCCTAAAGACGAGCAACTTGTTTGCAATTTATGTTTTTGAACCATAAATATTATGTAAGTAACACTCTAATAACCTTGTATATTTATTTTTGCACTTCAAATAACTTAATTAATAAATAAAATAATAATTTAATATGTACAATTTATCGATATTAGATTATTTTTCATTATTTTATAACCATGTCACTTTACCCACCTTTTTCGTGAAACGCCATTTTCGCCATTTTTTAAAATTCAAGTGCAAATCTGTATTTTATCGTATAAATTAGTTGTAAACTCAAGTACTTGTAAAATGATAATCCAATTATACGAAAAAATTAATGTTGATTATAATTCGAAGTGATATCTTGGTACAGTTAACGTTTTTTCACCATGTCACTTTACCTCACTTTTCTCTAATATATTTTTGCAGTTATGTGCCTCAAGGTTTATTCCATGATTGAGGTGTTTTATACTTCATATAATTAATATATTTTCGAAAATTAAGGGGGGAAATACATTTAGACCGATGAAAAAATCGATTTTTTTTTTATTGCAGAAATCGAATCTGTGACTCAAAAGAAATATGCTGTTAAATTTTTAAGTAAAAATTCGAAGTAGTTTTGTAGATATGATCAATAAAACGATAGCGCGTCAGCGCTTAATATTTG
>JABFPM010001513.1:0-19945 GCA_022817325.1 Idris sp. 1 HC-2018
AATTAAAAACATACGCGAAAAGCCGAATTTCGCGCATCTAGCAGCGTAACAAGTTGAATCACGTCGCGAAGCGCAAAATTCGGCGCTTTGTGCGCTGCACCGCTTTGTTTAAATTATTGTAACTTTTGATGAAAAAGCGATGCATTTTTTTAAACGTGAAAATGTAGAATATTCAATTCTGCTCCAATTCGTTTTTATTTAGTTGTTCTACGACAGCGACAACATGATAATTTTTAATTTTGCGACTTATTTTTTTATACAAAATGTATTGCTTATAATTTTTTTATATTTATATATTAAAACTTAAGATATTTACGCGCAAAATGAGCTTTCGCTGATGAAAATTCGTTAAAACTGATCTAAGATATGATTTTTTCAAAAAAAAGTGCAAAATAGTTCAATTTGTTATAACTATTAGACGGAAGGGTATAAAAAATCCTTTTGGAAATCGGATCCTACAGTCATAACCTTTAGTTTAAGCACACTTTGAATAAAAACAAAAATTATTGCATTTTGGGTGTGACCGCTTTCAAAATTTTAACTCTATACGAAACAAGAAAAAAAATTAGTCTTTTTCCGAAATCACGTTTTTTGGTTAATCAAAACAAAAATTGGAATTAACCAAAGAAAATTTAAAAAATAAAAAATGTTAAAAAACAAAAAAAATGTAAATTTTTACAAAATAATATGTAGAAAAATTCATAATTACCGTAATATACCTATAAAGTGATGGGGGAGGTGTTTTAAATCTTTCTCCTGCAATATAATTCAAATTTTTTGTCTAGTTTTCTTAGACAATATTATTACAACCTATTTTACATGAATAGAGTGCACGTAAAAATGATAAAATTTGATTTTTATTTAAAAATACATGCATTTTTTAGAATATGGTGAGATCAATAGTTGATACATAAATATATTAAAAAAATCATTGAATGCGTGTAACAGACATTAAAAAATAAAATTTTGATAAGTTATATTGTAGGTAAAATTTTCTGAAAGCTGAACATGCATATCGTATAAGTTGGCTGTAAACTTATATAATTGTTTAATAATAGTAAAAAATTAATGCCAATTATAATTCTACGTGATATCTTGGTACAGTTAATGTTTACTCTTAATCATGTCACTTTACCCTACTCTTCTCTAAATTAAGATCCTCACTTTTATTTTAATTGTATTAAGAAAATGTTCAAATTTCATTTATAGCTTCATTTTTGAATGTACATTTATGTTCCATTTTTTATGTGAAATAAAATCATTTTTTGTATTTATTTCTTTTTTATTGTTTATGATATTTTCATTAAAAAGTTCATATGCATATTTATGAAAAAATGTAAAACTATTATTAAAAAAATCTTTAACCAGAAATAAATTATGTAGAAAAATTCATACTAAACATAAGAAAACGTGATTTTTTTTTAAAAGATAGCCCATTTAAGTGTGGAAAAACTAAGCAAAGCACTGATTTATTGGATTGAATGTATATTATAAGAAACGGTGCACATTCTTCAAAATCATCTGCTATTGAGATATAGTGGTGGAAAATAATTTTAAAAAACGATACTTCATAATATTCAGTGTTTAATATCTCCAATATTTTATATTTTTTACTATTTGAATTGAATATTTCTATTCATTTTTAATGAAATTAAAATTATCTAGATGTTATTTTAGAAATAGCTTTGATCAATAAATGTATCTAGGTTACAAAGGTCTTATCAATAACGGGTAACAATCATCCGGTAAATTCTCATGAGCTCAGCAATGAGCAAATGTGACCTTCATAATTTTCTATCACAAATCAAGATGAGTTAAAATTGATATTCATTGTTCTTTGAAACTGTGCAATTTTTCTCATCACAATAAATTAAATTATATGTATACAATATATATTGATAATGCATTTTGTGTTTAACCGAAAGTAGAGGCACAGTGAATGAACGATTACTTTTTAAACTGTGCCAAAATTTTAAATGTTTTATGTTAAAAATGTGAATAATTAATGAAATTAAATTACGTTAATATTTTTGAAAACTTAAAATCATTTATGAATAATGTTACCGAACTATTTACGTAAACATTTTTTTCTTTGCAGAGAGTCATTACAATTCGTTTATCAAATATTCAAGCAAGGAATTTAAGTTCAAAACTTTATCGAGAACAAAGTAGTCGAATACCGCAAGTATATTTTAACCAGAACTTTATGGAACAATGTCTGTAATAATGTAGTGTAAAACTGCAAAATTGTAAAATAAGCAGTGTGAACTTGAATATTCACGTAAGCAAATTACTTTCATTACAATTATAACTTTCAGATGCCCTTTCAACCAGGATAACTTTGTGAAAAAATGCAATAACTTTAGGAAGTTTTATTTTTGGATTACAACAAAACGACATGAAATGTACTTCTTCATTTTTCAATGATGTTCAAAATCTAAAGTCTCTAAATCTAGCAAGCTTAATTAAGTAATTTAAATTTAATTATTTGATAAGAGACAATAATTGGCTTGTACTGTATGTATAATTGAAAAAAAAAACAATTTAAATATTAACTAAACTTGCATTTTATGAAAATATTTATGGAGCATAATTAAACTGTTAATTATAGTATTAAGAGAACCCACAGTAAATGCTTAAACGCTTCCCTTTGAGATACAGGATTACAGAGCATAGTAAGATTTAAAGCATAGTAATGTAACACAATATATGTAAAATTATATTACATAATTCCATGCAAACTCAGCATCAACATCCACTCATGGATCTCGAAATCTGAAGATAATTATTTTTTCTTGTTCCACAAGGCCTTAATACATGGAAAATGGTATTTACTGTTTAAATCGGTGTCGAAAAATTTTGTCAATGTATTTTAGCGTACAGTCACTATAATTTACTATAATTTACTGTTAGCATTGTTCACGGTGCTTCAGCACCGTATTTTAAGGTTTCGGCGCTAATATTTACCGTGAGCAATTACTCATCAGATCGATAAATCAAAACAAACCTTTCTTTTAGTACGCGCCCATAACCTATCACATAATGTTTGTAACTATATTTTTGTTTTTTAAATGTAAATATTCTAATATACTAATCTGGAAATTTATTTCGCATGAAACCTGATTTACAAATATCGCGAAAATTCATTCAAAGATTTTGATAATTAAATTGTAATACGAAAAAAATAAAATTACACACTTTATCTCAAATGATTATTGTAATGAACAAAATTATTGTTCTTGATTTTTAACTATCATTATTCATTATATACATCTAGAAATTTATTTTACATAGAATACTATCTTTAAACATCACATTTATTTACATGGGTTTGCAACATTTACACTGTTCGTCACTTTAAAAGTTTCATCACAACAAAATCACTTAGAACAATTTATTAACATATCATTTATTGTCATAAAAATTATATATTGTACTGAGAAAATTAATTTTAAATGTCAGTAATTGATTTTCTATATTTCTATGTCATGTTTGTCAATTATCACTTTTGAACGTAGACGTTTTCTACACAAAGAAAATAGTAATAGATTAAACTTCATTAAACCTTAAACATAAACATGAAAATAAAAATATTCGATTATTAAAATTTACAGAAATTTTCGATTCGTCTATAAACTAATTTTAAGTACACAATTAAAATGATTAAAACAAAATAAAATATTTTTGGTTGAAATTAAAACTAACAAAACAAGAAAATTTAAAAGAAATAATAATAAAAATTTGTTGAGCCTTAAAATCACAAAATAAAATTATGTAAAATAATTGTAAGAAATTTTTGCGGATAAAAAATAATACTAAAAGTACGCTAAATCCTCGACATCAATAATCCCATAATTTTTATCAAAAATAAAATACATGTATTTGGAAGCTTAAATTTCAAACAAAAAATATTTGCACTTGCATAAATAATCAAGATAATTTAAAATGTAGTCAGACATTTTTTTAGAAATTCGCAGGTGCACTCACTCTTAAATATTACTGTACGATCAACTGTTTATGAGATTATTTTACTATTGCATAATGCTTTGTGGTATCAGTACCTTTTTCTATTCAATAAATAATAATCATATGTTTATCTTTTTTGCACAGTATTAAGTAATAAAGACGAACATTTATGTGATTCTTATTCTGCAATTTTTCATATGTCACGCAATGTTATTAACGCTTGTCATTACAAATCATTTTATACGAGAAGACATTATTGGCCAAAATTATTTTTGTATACATATACACACATAGATTTATTAAATTATCTTAATAAATTTTTGTATCCAAATTTCAATAAATATGTTATTTTGTTATTTTAAGATATCAAATAAACTAAACTGAGGTGCATTACAATTGAAATTATAGATAGAATGTTTTGATTTATATACAATATAGTTAATGGTATAAAATTTGATTAATTTTATTAGCTTAGCGGTTATATCATGTTACTTATTAATAAAAGTGATAATTAAAAATTGGATTTAAACTTAAAATACATAAAAGAAAATTTTTTTGTGCATGTTAGTGTGTTAAAATCAAAATTATAACTTTCAAATTTGAAAACCGTGAAAAAGACGTATTTTCATAACTCAAAAACGAATTCGAATAATGAAAAAACGTTCTGCAAATTCCAAATTCCTTAACAATTGAATAATTTTATAATTTTCTACATTTCTTTCCACAATAAAGGAACAATATAAAAACTGAAATCTAATCTGTTTTCATGATACTTGAAAAAATCATAGAACATATCAATGTAAAGATAAAATATACACTTAAAAATACCTTAGTGCACATTAATTTACGATATTAATTCTAAAATTAATTGCTTATTAATTTTATAAAATATAAACAATTATATCTATTAAACCAAAAGAAATCTATTTATAACAGTAATTATAATGTTCAAATATTTCGCTTGAAAAATTGCACAGCACATTTGAAATTAACTTAAATAACAGTTTTTGCTTGGAGTAAAAAAATCAATTCTGTGACAACGATATATTTAAAAAAATGTCACGATTTTATTTAATGGTGTAAAAATACAATGACCTTTTAATAGTTGATAGAACTATACATTTGAGCACGTGTATTGTTCTGTCTCTTGTGAGTTCTGTCGTGCAATTTCTGCAAGTTCGAAATGAATAGTCACGATATTAGATCACGCGAAAACGTTTCTTGTCTTCTTTTTCAGTGCAATTTTGTCAAAGTTTCATAATAAATAAACATGAACTTGTCTGCGTTTTTTATTCTTACAGTGTCTTTACTAAGTATTAACGATGCTTATCGAATTTTGGGAGTTTTTCCGTTCAATGGTCCCAGTCACATGATCATGTTTGAAGAATTGATGAAAGGTCTTGCTAAAAAAGGTCACCAAGTGGACGTTGTGAGTGAATTTCCTCTGAAAAATCCGATATCGAATTACACCCACATACACTTCGAATCAGGATTACCAAAAATGTTCAACAATTTCACATTTACTGCCGCTAAAACGATGGTAATGTCGCCAGTTAAATTTATCGGAAACGTAGCGGGAAATCTGCTTTGTGAAAAGCTAGGAACCGAGCCGATTCAAAAAATTGTCAAAAATCCGCCCAAAAATCCATCTTATGATTTACTCATCACAGAGGTTAGTTAATACAATTTTAGTGCTACAAATAGCTACTTTTGTGAATAAACAATAAAATTGTTTCTACTTTTCTTTTATACTTAAAAAATATATAGCTTGACACTTAAATGTTTAATTTTGTTCAATATATTAAAGTAATAATTGAAGTCAATTAAAACCCAATACAGAATTTATCTCATACAAAAATTTTAATTGAAAATTTTTTTAAAGGACTCTATTAAATTAGAGCAATCATTGAAAAACTTTTTTTATAAATAAAACTATTTTTGCATTTAAATAATTCAATAAAGTCCTTTTTTAAAGTACGTTAAATTATTTATTCAGTTTAGTAATACAACCATTGAGTTCATGATAATTAAATTATTGCATTGCAGTAAACAATTTCATTGTATTAATGAGTCTCAGCAAAAAATTTATTTTTATTTTTATACTCTAACGAAATAAATTGAAAAATTCTTGCAGAGATAAGAGTTGAAATTAAAACGATATACTAATTGATCGATTATTCGTTCAGTTAACTTAATTTAAAATTATTTCTTTCATTTTTTCTAGTATATATCAGAATTTATTTGCTACATATTAAACACTGCAATTGGTATTGAAAATTGAAACTTTTTATCACTAAAGGTTTTTCTAATTGAAAGAATTTGATGTTTTTAAACAGCGGGTATAACGTCACAGAGCATGCTTTGAAAAATATTAACTTGATTGAATCTGTAAATTTTGAAAATGTTGATAAGTATACACTAACTTTATTGCAAGGATTCTGATTTGAACTCTGACATATATAGCATTTTTAAACGTGTCATCTCGAGTATGCCTTTTTTGCTTTATTTTTTCACTACCATTTGTCACTGGTTTTTAAGTCACGAGATACTAACATGTAAATTTTTTTGAAGCACTCGATTCATCAAAAGTGAATTTATTGTGTTTTGTTCGTATAAAGATTAAAATATTAAAATATTATCAAGACGAACGGTAGTTCGTCAACGCCGAGATTAATAACATAACATAACAGATATAAAAAAGAGGCAAAAAGAGAAAGATGATGACGGCGACTATTACCGAAGTTATCACGCCGACCAATTCACAATGACACAGTTTCAAATTTAATATGTTTTGTTTTTATTCATTATTACTATCAACAAATGAAACAGCTATGTATTTTGAAAATATTGATGGCTTATTTTTAATTTATTAACAATTTTAAATCGTTATTCGCCTCGTTTTGTTAATTTTCGCCAATTATATTTTACCACCTGTCATAATCTTTCTTGTTCCAATCCGATGTGTTACATTATAGTTTTCAAGTTTCGAGTCCGATCCGTAAGAGGATAGCACATAGCAAATTGTTAACATGTGTATGACATGCTTTATTATAATTATATTCTTGCTTATGATCTCTATTCTATTCTGAGAACAATACAGAGAAATAGGACAAAATTAGAAAGTTCTTTTTATTTAAACGCCAACTTATATATTTTTTCTCCTGTCATATCAAGACAAACGGTAATTCGTCGACGCCAAGATAAACAGAAAAATGTTCATTCAAAAAGACTACCAAAGTATAGGTGCCTATAATAAATAATAATTCAATGATATTGAAAGATTTAACTTTTTTATGAAATGGTTTTAGAGAAATTTATTTAAATTCCGTATTTGTTTTGGGGAAGAAATCTTGGCGTAATCTTAACAGTGACGTTGTTTTTAGGTTTAAGCCTTCGGAATAAAGTTACTCGTATAAAATCTAAACAGAGAAAAGCAAGTAAACGGTAAATTAAAATGGTTTAGACTGATGATTCATTCATTAGATTAACTGCAAATCTATGTATTACAATTTATTAAATCATTATCTGTTGTTTAATTTACATTGGAATTTCATATAAAAAGAATTTCAATGGAATAATAATTTTTTGATACAAGCATTAGATTTAAATTATTTGGTTGTAACAAATTTACATACTAATTTATTAATAAAAAAAAGTCTATCTTGTTACGGCGAACTTTTACAGCTTGTCAAAATAAAATTATAGTTCATAGTAATAAAAGAATGTAAAAATTATAATTATGAAATTCTATTCATAAAATTCAACTAATAACATGTTTTTAAAAAAATTTTAAAATGTTAGTCTTAATTTCGTCTAAGGTTTTCTTTGGAATCCCGCATATCTTTCTATTTTTTCTTTTGAAATATTACACTAATTATTTTTAATTACTGCAAACCACTATTTTCGCTATTACTTTGAAATTTAACGTGAAGTTAATTAAAAGTCACATAAATGTTTTTTTTGTTGCACGTCGACTAGTTGTATTACAAGCTTTTGAAATTGGAAGTTTCGATCAAATGAACTTAAAAAAGAAAGCAGCGGCAAAAACGACAAGCGAAATGCCATTGAATATCATTCTAATGACACAAGTGTCAACAAACCGATTTTTAATTGCAAAATGCCAATAAACACTTTTTACATAGAATTAGTTTTTGAATAATTTAAGGTAATAAATAATAATACTCAATACCTTCACCTGTGAAAACTTACTTCAAATTTCCTTTAGAATTTTATTTAAATTTTAATAAGCTTTGGTTCAAACTTAATATTTTCACATTTTAAAAGTATCAAAGATATAATAGCGAATAGTTATTTTCACAAATCATAATTTATTTTGTCTCTGCATATGTACAGTATGTTATTGAAATCATTGTATGAAATTTCGAACAAGTTTGGAAAAAATCGTGTTTGCAGGATTAATTGGAAATAGAATGATTCAAAATTTTCAATTTTGTATATCTATTCACGTTGAATAATTTTATGATTTTTTTAGATCACCATTTTTTCTACGAGTATATAATATAATGTTATATTTTTTTCTTTCATGTATAACTTGGACAACTGACATAGGAAAATATGGAACATTTATACTAATTTGCAATCGTAATGAAAATTAAATTACAGTAAATTTCTGTATGTTTTTCTCCGAGTGTAAATTAGTATAAAATATATACTCATAAAATGCGTTTCTATTATTCCCTACTATGAACTACACATTTCATTTAATATTCACAACGAATATTTTTTTCTCCATATTAGACTAAAAAAATCAATTGCTTTTTTCTACTTTATGTGTTTTACTATTATATATTGTATATAATATTTTTTCTTTACTTTTTATGAAATTTGTATTGACTTTGCCATTCATTCGTGTTTTATAATACTTAAATTTAAATATATTTAATAAATCATATAATCTTTTGTAGGCATTTGGGGCTCACTGTTATATGGCAATTGGACATTTACTAAATATTCCAGTAATTGCAGTGAGTTCTGCGGACATGTACCCTTGGCTAAATCAACTGATTGCAGCACCTGAAAATATTGCTTTGTTTCCAAACACAGTAATAGATGACTATGTGGAGCACATGGATTTTTGGTGGCGTCTGTACAACACCGTTTACACAGCTTACAACGTGCTAAACTTTAATTATATCACAAATGTGCAGGACACAATTATTAAACGACACCTTGGTCCTGCAGCACCTAGTTACGAGGAAGTTATTTCGAATGTGGCATTGGTTCTCGTTAATAATCACGTAACTATTTCCGGAGTCCGAGACACTACACCTGCGTTAATCGATGTCGGAGGATTGCACATTAAAAATGTTGGACCACCGTTACCAAAGGTATTTTCATTCGAAAAGTAACAATTTTTTACATTTAAAAGAAGGTCTATTTCTGAAGTTTAAAAATACATTTGGATCATAACTATATTAATTTTTAGCTAATTTTAATAATAAATATTTCAACTAAAAGTCTTACCTGAATATATGCAGCAAAAAATATGCTTATTAATGACAATTAAAGAAAAAAAGATAAAAACGAGTTTCTTTTGTCAACTCCTCTAGCTGCATTTTCACGAATTAATATAAAAGGGTCTTCAAACTTCAGGCGGAAAGAAATAAAAGTCAATGCTTGCAAATTTATGACTATTTTCTTCTTTTATACCGCAACATTTAATGTACCGAAGTAATTTTGTAGTGAAAAGTTGAGGATTATTTTTATTGATGGAATCAGTTTATAATAACATACGTTTGTCATCCAAAAAATGTATTGTAGGTTTGTCTAGACTCGGTTCACATTATGAAATTAATGATGACTGTACGATTGACCATGGTAATTTTAAAAGGTACAAAGCCTTGGGAATAAAGGTTTCCTTTTTTTCAATATGCAGGATCTCCTTTATTCTGTAAGAAAATACAAATACTACAACATCCAAGTCTTACCTTTTTTAGTACTTCATAGCTGAATAAAATCTTATTCATTAAATTTAGTTGAAATAGAACTTCTTTTAAACATCAAGAACAAACCTTTTTAAAATAATTTATTATATTTTATTATTTAGAATGTTGAAAAATGGGTTAATGAGAGTGATGGATTCATTTACTTTTCCTTTGGATCGATGATCAAAATTGAATCTCTTTCTCAAAAAACATTGGATGTCATTTATAAATCGATTAAGAAAATATCACCAACACGTGTTTTAATGAAAATCGCTGCTCCTGAAGAGCTACCGCCTGGCTTACCAAATAATGTTCTCACTGCACAGTGGCTCCCGCAAACAACTGTTTTAAGTATACCTCGAACTTTTAATTTTTAAATTAATTTCAACGTCATTCGTAGTAAGTAAACTGATTTATTTTTCAGAACATCCAAAAGTGAAGGCTTTTATTACACACGGTGGTTTACTTGGTACCCAAGAAGCAATTTACTTCGGAGTTCCAATGATTGGGTTGCCAATATTTGCTGATCAATTTAGAAACGTTCATATGGGTGTAGCAAAGAAAATTAGTATTTATCTTGATATTGACAAATTATCTCAAGAAAATTTAGATGCAGCTTTGCATAACATCCTTAACAATCCAGAATACAGGTTTTTAAAATAAATAAATAAATTAATTAATATATACACAAATATATTTTTTTTTATTTGAAACTGCATAAGGTGTAAATTGCTCTTTTTAATTAATTAAAAATAAACATTTTCTATGAAATTACTATTCGAAATAATTCAAAATAATTTTTAGAAAATCTGCCAAACAATTGTCCAACCAATTCAAGGATCGCCCACAAAATCCATTAGATACAGCGATATATTGGACAGAATATATTATAAAACACGGCAGCAAGTCTTTGAGGTCACCTGCAATGGAACTGACCTGGTATCAGAGAGCTTTATTAGATGTCTATTTATGTTTATTTGCTATTGTGCTTCTCGTCATAGGTGCAGTAATTAAAATTACTGAAGTGATATTAAAATCAGTCACACAAATCGATAATAAAAATTCACAAGCCAAAAAGATCAATTAGTCATCGCTTTATACATCAATAAAATTAATAGTGAATGCATAATGTATATTTGTGAATGTATTTATTTTACATAATTGTTTGAAGTTTTTTTGAAATCAATTAATGTTGCAACGAATTTTTTCATTGTAATATGTTCATAAATAAAAGGTAATTTAAAAATATAAAATACATTTAAAGACGGATGATTTTTAATATGGTTTTTGGATAATTAAAGTTGAACGGTTTTGCTTAATTTAATAAATATTTGATAAATAATTTACTTGAGTGCATGTACTTGCGAAAAACACGTATACTCGACGACCAACTTTTACAAGTGGCCTGATTGAAATTAATTTTATATTCAAAATAACCTTGTATTCAAAATTAATTACAACAAAGTAATACAAATCTAACTTATTTACCAAAAAAGAACACTTTACAATAAGGTTAAACAACACTAATAAAAGACAAAGTCAATTAAAGTGGAGTATGAAACAGTTGTATTCGTCAGACTTGCAAACTAATACACAATTGTATGGTTGAAGGCTAACTTGACTGCGCGATAAAGTATAAGCCGAATTGCAGCATCGTCGAAAATTTGGATTCAAAAATTCGACCAGCGCGTCATCGTGTGAAAAGTACATTACAAATTTATTTGTGAAAAAAATTTCGAGACAGAACAAAAAAAAGAATACAAATTGTTATGAATATGTCTAAATTTTAATTAATACCCAAATGTCTAAGAAAAATTAAAATTTTTTCAACTTTAAAAAAGTTAAATTATAATAATTTATCAAAAATATAAATAATAATAATAATAATATATTAGTTTGAGAGTCTATTCTGTACGCAAAATTATCCAATAACTCTGCAGCAACTTTTGATTGGACATGTGACTATTGTAATACTGAAATAGATGATACCTCAATTTAATGTTAGTACATCTATAGTCACAGAATATTAAATTGCCGAGATGACTAAGAAGAATAATGATACATAGATTTAAAGTAATGTAGTTGAAAATTTAAATCAGTTCTGCTTCGGAGTGTGCGTCGTAATATTACCTTTATCAGATAACGTGTTAAATTTTTCTCTTTTAAAAATCAAATCTTTTGATTATTAATTTTGTTACATTAAATTTAAATATCAAAGCTATTGTGATTATAATTCTTGGAGAGACAAATTCTTAGATACTGAATTATATTATAACTTTATGACATTCTCTTGGAAAATTTGTGCACAATACACATTTATCAGCAAATATATAAAACGACTTTTTTATAACCATCATTCTTTTTTATATAACAAGATAAAATATCAATGTAGCTTAATTATTTTGAACTATCAGAAAAAATATTTAACAAAGGTATGTAATACATTTGTAGTTGATTAACAAATAACAACAATTGCAATATTGAAAAACAAAAAAATGAAACTCAATATCAAATCAATTATGAATTTTTTAATAAAGGTTACTTTTGACAATTTACTTTTCTTATATCACAACCTCTGTACTAATTTAAATGTCTTACAGGAAAAATAATAAATATCGTAACAAGAAAAATAGTGTGTCACATAAAGAAGAAGATATAAAGCAAGTTGGTAGTATAATTTTGTTTTCATTTTATTAATGTTCGTAAGTCAAAGACATTTAAAACATATTTTATAACAAAACTTAAAATAATCTAACGCATTTTACATTTTTAAGAAAAAAATATAAGTGATATTTTCAGATAAAGTAAATTTATAGTTGATTCAATTTATTATTAAAATAATTATTTACTTATATATTTATGAAAAATGTAATTACTTCGTAATTATCTTTCATTTACAAAGAATAATAATAATAAAGTAAAATTAATTGTTGTTTGTCATAGGTATGTTGATCTTGAGGATACTAACAGTCTCTATATTATGCATTTTTTACTGCAATGCATATCGGATTTTGGGCGTCTTTGCAATTAACGTGAAAAGTCACTTCCTCGTTTTCGACCGATTGATGCTGCACTTAGCAGAAAAAGGTCATCGTATCGATATAGTCAGTTTTTATTCTCCGAGTAAAAATGTGCGAAATTACAAGCAAATTATTACATTAAAAGGAAAGCAGGGTAATCCAACTAACAATTTGACTCTAAACGTGATCGAAATAACTGATGTGCTCGAGTTTGTTGCGACCACTGCCGGTAATGAATTATGCGAGGAACTTGGCAACCCGCAAATTTTGGAACTTGTGCGTAATCCACCTACCGATCCATCTTACGATTTATTGATCACAGAGGTTTGTTGTGCATAAATAATACACTATTCACGTGTTGGTATGATAAATTAAAAAGAAACCAGATATAATGAAAATGAGACAAATTTTTTTTTAAGACAAATTAAGGGAATTCAAAATTAAATGCAAAAATACTCTTCAAATATTTTACTAATTTTGTTAATCATCTAGATGCAAGGTTCTCTTCAAGAAAACAGTTTGAGTTTAAACATTCGTTGTAACTCTTAAAATCACAGTTAATCGAACATTAAGCAAATGTGCCATTTGGTGAGTTTCGCATGGAAAGTATCGGGAAGTTGGCACGTGTACACAAATAACGTTGACACCTACCTTGGTTGTGCATGTGCCATCTTCCAAAAAAGCCGGCAGATTCGGTTTCTTTGGCGCCACTTTGTTAACGATACTTCAGAGTATTGCGTATGTTATTTGATAGTTTTCTTGCATTTATTAAATGTTACAAAAGTACTCTATCTTAAAGCTGTTAAAAGTTTGAAACATAATTGAGTTAGTCAGATAAATTCAATTCCGGTGTATATGATATATTGTAGGGGATAAGGTTTATTCCAAAACTAAACTAAACTCAAGTAACAAAATAATGAAAGTTGTCAGGTTTATTAAATATTCGGGCATGTTACATTTCGTACTGTTGACACGGACTTAAGTTACACTGATTGACACCAAAAATCATTACCGACTACATCTTTAACTGATAACTGAGTAAGTGAAATAATTTGGATTTTCTATAATTACTTAATTTTATTTAATTTTACTTAATTTTGCGTTACTTAACTTTACAAAATTAATTAAGATTATATCGAACAATTGTGTCAGTTAAAAGCTTTCCAATTATTTTCAAACATAGAAAACATAAAATTAACTTATAAAATACAATTCTAAAAACAACAATCAGATTAACAAGAAGACAAAAGTTATTTAAACAGCAAATTATTCAGTCAGAAGGTTATTTTCTTGAAAAAAAAACTCCTATTAAATTTGGGTAACAGACCCCGCAGTGCAGACAGTATTTTTGGCCACACTTTTCAAATCAAATAAACATGTCTAAGCCCAGGGGTAGACTTTATTGCATTTCCGAGATCCTAAGCAAATGTTCGACAATATAAAACATAGTCCTCTATAGAAAAAGAGATTCTTTCCAGCTTGATCATATATCTGATTAATGTAAAATTTGTAGAGGTATTAATATAACCGCTAGAGTTTTTGTTCGAGACCAGTGAAAATCACTAGACTATTTATTTTTGAAGCAAAGATAATAATTTTCGAATTATTTTGAAAATTTATCAAATTTGCTAGATGGAAATCGTCTTTTACACAAAAGCTTACTATATAAGAGGGTGTCTCTGACAGCAGCACGCCCTTTTTGGCTCAATGAAGCCTAAAATCGTAAAATGCGGTACATCTGAAGCCCTTAAACAGCGTCCATGATTTATCCTGAAATTGGCAAAACGTATTCTTCTTTTGTCGAACAGAAGACAACATTTGTAGAGATCATAAAAACACAGATCACTTCACTTAATTCGTAAAAGTGAACCCCGAACTACGAGCTATACTAACTATCCTTTATAAAGTGTTTTACGTGTTAAGGTCAACTTTTTATGACGCTCTAATGCAATTCGGCTAAAAGAAAACGGGATAACATTGCCGGAAATTGTTTCTAAAGGTGGAGACAAGCCTTAAATTCGCAGTTAACCGTAAAATGATTGTTGCATTCGCAATTACTCTTGTAACTATAGTAAAACTGCACCCTAGCCTGTAATGAATCCTCTTTTCTATTTGTTTTCCGCAACTATTGATAGTGGTTCATTACATTACTACCTTTGTGAGCTTATTTTTACATTTATTCTACTTTATTAATGTATTTCAGAGTATAGCTTTATTGTGTTCATTCAGTTTTGAACATTTTTATAAACTAGTGGTTTCTATAATGATCATTCAGATGAATAATTTAATACGCAAGGATACTTACGAATTAAATCCCAGTAAATTGAAACTAAATAAATCAATTCTATCAATTGAGTTTTTTATAAGACCATTCACTTTGGATATAAAAATTAAATTAAATAAACCAGTATAAATCAATTTTTTACGTTTAAATTATAACAAAAATTCAAACTGATGTAATGTATACATCACATTTTACAAATACATATTATTTTAATTTAAGAAATATAAAAAATGAAATATTTACAATTATTAAAAGATTAAAAAATTGTTTCTTACGAGCTTGAATAGTACTTTGTTACATGTCATTTTTAAAAATAACTATGTCAAGTTTTTATTCCTTTAAACTTGATGTTTTAAATAAAATATGCAATGGATTTGAAATTAATTATTATAATGGTTTCGTACTGATGCAATATTGAATGATTGCTGATTCAATAGACATTGAATTTCACCTAAAATTATCAAAATAATTTCAGTTGGATAATCCGGATTTAACTTCGTATCCAGGTGTTAAATACAATCATTGTAGATAAACATTTCAGAATTACGTAACTGCAAATTTATCTTTGACAATTTTAGTAAACAAACTAAATTAATTTTTTTTTATTTTTATAATGTGTAAAATGAAAAATGATTTCATACTTAATTTTGTTGTAGTGGAATAATAGTTTTCATTATAACGTTATTCTTATTTTTAACATTTTGCACTTTAAAATAATAAAGTTAACGTAATATTAATTAGCATGAAGATGAAAAATTGAACATTTATGACTGAAATGAGTACTGAAATAACTATCTAGATTGCCAAATCAAATTTAAACTTTCTCTCTAAGAATTTAATGAAACAGAAATAAATAATTGCAAGATTAAATTATAATCAGCGATAATGAATTAAGCAAAAGTCAGTAAGATATATTATTATTTGATTCTTTTAAGATCTTTGGAGCACAATGTTTCATCGCACTGGGGCATTTGCTTAAAATTCCAGTCGTTGGCATAACTACTTCCGAACTTTATCCCTGGATGAACGATATGATCGCAAACCCGGAAAATCTTGCATGGGTGCCAAATAATATGTTAGCTGATGTTCAAGAAAAAGAACTTTTGTCGTCATTTTGGAGCAGGCTGTATAATACTGGAAAAACTGTGTATATGAAAATGAAATTCAACTATTTAACTTCATTTCAAGATAAAGTCATACGCAAATACTACGGTTCAGAAATGCCAGGAGTGCGAGAACTGGAATCGAAATTAGCATTGGTTTTAGCCAATTATCACGTATCTTTATCTACTATTCAGCCAAGCACACCGGCTTTAATTCAAGTAGGGGGATTGCATGTGTGGGATAAAGATAACGCAATGTTATCGCGAGTAGGAATTACTTATTCAATATTCACATAAAATTAAAAAATTTTAAATTATAAAAACATTTAATTTACTATTGAGAATAAAAATACATAAAATAAGGTAATCTGACATCTTTGCAGGATTTACAAAAATGGTTAGATGAAGCAGAAAAAGGATTTATTTATCTTTCATTTGGATCAATGATGAAGATTGAATCTTTTCCACAAAAAATTATAGAATCTTTCTACAAATCTCTGGGAAAAATAACACCTGTTAGAGTGTTGATTAAAATAACTGATCCAGAAAAGTTACCAAAAAAAATTTCAGATAATATTCATGTTTCGTCTTGGTTACCACAAGCTGAAGTTTTAAGTGAGTGACGCAAAGTTTTGGAAAATCAAATATTAACAGAGCAACAGACATTATGATATTTTATTATTCTAAAATACTGCAATTGAGAGAGAATTAATTTAAACTTAAAACATTGAATAAAAAAAAATGTTTCGAGAGCGTACATATAGACTATAATAGATATTATTTCATATATTACACTGAATTCCTGAAATTAAACATTTATTATGTCGAATTCTAATGACTTTTAATCCACGATTTTTAAGTACTTAAATAAAGATTTTTTTCTTGCTTTAATTTTATGTAACTGACGACAAATTTGTCTACATTTTATTATTAACTTTTCAAATCACTTATATATTATAGTCTTATTAGACTAATTTACAGAATGAAAGCTTAAATATATTTGAGAAAATAAATTCAATAAACTTACATTTTGTAATAAACAAAAATCTGAAGCATAACAAAAATTTCAACTCGAAATTAATGTTTACTGCAGTTAGCTGTCTTATTTTTCTTCCAGAACATCGAAATATAAAGGTGTTTATAACTCATGGAGGAATTTTGGGGACCCAAGAAGCAGTTTATTACGGTGTTCCTATGATCGGCATACCTTTATTTGCAGATCAGTTCAAAAATATAAACAACTTGGTTAAACATAAAATTTCATTGAAATTGAAAACAAATGAAATTTCCGAAGAAACTTTGGACAAAACTTTACAAGAAATTCTGAATAATCCAATATACAAGTAAACTTATGTTTGTAACTTTTTTTAAACTATTGTGCATTAAAGATTATATTTTCTATTCCAATACAACGAAAAATAGTTCACGTTGATTAATAATTACAAGATAATTTTATCATAAAATTATTACATTAGGCTTTAATTTGTTTTAAACTTAAGTTCATATTCAAAATAATTTGTTATCTAATTATACATAAAAGTTTTGAATGTTTATCTTTGAAATGAACTTTGAGAAAAAAAAGTTAACTACGAAATAAATATGTGTGAACTTTTCTTCATAAGGGAGCTATTCTAAAGTTTTCTAACTCTTTATCTTCATAACTTGAAAAACATAAAAGTTGTAGATCTCAGTTGATGGAGAATAATATGTACTATATACAGTGACTTATAAACGTTACATTAATAGCATTGTCTAAACGTAATTACTGTTTCAATTTAGTTCATCATATATATGAAAAGTCAGAGCTGCTCCATTAAATATATTTTGTAATAATATTTAATGAAAGAAATTGTATTTTTCAAAATTTATTAATTTAAGCTTGACATAATTTACTAATAATACTGAAATTCATGTCTTTAGACATTCCATGAAGCACATGTCTCAAATGTTTCGAGATAGACCACAAAGTCCTTTGGATACAGCTTGTTACTGGGTAGAGTATGTCATTAAATATGGTGATGAAAATCTGAAATCACCTGCAATACAGTTAACATGGTGGCAAATATCACTCCTAGATGTATACGGATTTTTATTTATATGCATTTTAACGGTAATATACATTATTCATAATATTATTAAAAAAATATGTTTCACAATAACTTCAAGAGTAAAATTTAAATCTGAAAAAGCAGAATAATTTATAAGTTTATTTTTCATGAACATATACTTTTGATAAAAATATACAATTGGAAACCAAAAGCGAGAGCCCTTAAAGTACAAAAAATATATGTTTGCTCTATGAAGGTTGGATTAAATTTTAAATATAAAATTCTGTCGAGTCAATGCATTTAAACAAATATAATTTTATATAATTAGTAAATTGGCTAGACATAATTTCAGTTATATGATTTTTGTCAAATAAATTAACAATTATAATGTGAATTAGACTAGAACGGCTTACTAAATGAAATAGAAGCATGAAAATACTATTATAATTCATAGATTTATGTTAAAATTTAAAATGTAATATCATTTAGTTTTAATAGATAAATCTAGAGTTTTTGCAAAATGAACTCGATTAAATTGATACTATTTAAGAATAAAATTATTATAAACAAAAATAATTTTATGTTAATTAAATTAAACTGATGAAACTTTTTTATTCACATACTTGCACTTAATTATAATTAAATTAAAATTCGGCGCTAATCGTAAAGTTAAAATTATGTTTGATAAATTTATGAAATTAATTAATTATATTCAAATTTTTATTTAAAAATTAACATATGTTTTAAACGAACAGACTTGATTGTAAAATGTTGTTCATAAAATTGAATCTAAACTTCATTGAAGACATTTTTCCTATTTTAAGGGCTTCCCTAAAAAAGCCTTTAGTAGTAAATTTGATATCTTGTAAAATAATATTTGAAATAAACAATTTCAAAAACTCTCTGAGGATTTTTATTGTAAAACACGTTTTGCAATTTTTGTAGCTTCACTTTTAAATATTGCTGTATTTGTGCTAAAATTAATTTGGTATTAAAAAGCTAATGAAATTAGCTTCTGTTAATTTCATTTATCATGAAATATCGAATACTCATAAACAATATACATCTGAAACAAGTATCATTTATAAACATAGATATAAATGAACGAACACAATTTTTCAGCAAACAAATACCTTTTAACTAATAATTTTATTTGAAGTTGTAAATTAATAAAAGATGTAGTATAATAATGATTATTCATTTGTCTTCCTTAATTTCACTTATTTTCCTTGATTGATTCATATTTCTAAGAAATGAGTGTTTTTAATTTATTCGATATTTTAAAAATAAAAAATTGAACTTTTCACTTTTTAAATATAATAAAATATTGTCCGTTATACCTATACGTTCTTTTTACAATTAAAAAAGTTTACTTTTTTTTTTATCGATGAACGACTGCAGCAAGCAGAATAATTCTTTTACTAAAAGAATTTTTTCATGTTATACTTACAGTATTATTATTTTTATCAGCAAAAAACCTACTTAAAAATCGACAAACATTGTAAATCGTTCATTAATATAATAATTTTTTTTTATTTTTTTATTTTTTTTTTTTTATTTTTTTTTTTTATTTTTTTTT
>JABFPM010001514.1:0-10653 GCA_022817325.1 Idris sp. 1 HC-2018
AAAAAAAAAAAAAAAAAAAAAAAAAAAAAAAAAAAAAAAAAAAAAAAAAAATATTAATGGAGCTTTGAATGGATCATAATTATGACTTAAATTTGCAATCATCCAGAAATAATAATAATAAAACGTCGAATCTTCTGACGAGTCGGATGCAAAAAGCGGTGATCTCAGGATCCCTCCGGCTACTCAGGGCGTGTGGAGTTTCGGAAGATCTACAGCACCTATTGCGACTCGTGGCCCGGTGACTTACCTTGACAGTGTCAAGGCGTCGCCGGGAGAATTAAACGGTATTGATTTTCGGTTTCCGTGATTCGCCAGCATCAGTCCCCCTCTTCCAGGGAGGCTGAAATGCTGGCGTCACAGCAACGTTTTATTTTATCTTTAACAAAAAACAACTAACCCACGCATGGGCAGAATCATTTATCGATGCTCGAATTACTAATAGATTTTTAGCATGATTATTAATACGGGATAGTCCCGTGAAAGTCTTAGGAAAATATGGTGAACAATCATTGTAGTACAATCTTATGAAACTCATAGTATAATAGAATAAATTGTATCTTATTTTACTATTAAAGTTATTCAAAGTATAATACAATGAAATCATTGTAATAGACTGTGAAAATTGTCTTTGATTATCGGATGACGGCAAGTCAGGAGAAAAACAGATAATTTTCCGCTCCGTGTAGTTTTTTCCTTAGCAAAGTGAAATTCTATATTTGAGTAGTTTGATGACTGATATAATTCTTTAAAATTTATTTTTGGTTCACTATTTTCTGCAATTTTAACAGTTTTTACTGTAAAACACAGCAAACTTTAATCATTTAATATTTTCGTTGCTTGTTTTTCAAAGTTTGATCAAACATTCAACATGTGTTATTAGGGTGGGTGCATTCACAATATTTTGTATCGTTCTCTGAATATCTTGTGAATATTCGATTATCTTAAGTATAGTTAAATAGAGTATTGTACATTTCAAAATTACCAGAGAACGCCAGTTCATGTATATCTTTATTCAAATTTAGATCTATATTATATAGTTTAATTAATAAATTATCGGCATTAATAAAATGCAATTATCATGGTTAATTATACTTTTGTTGTTAAGGTGCTCAGCATTTTTAATATGGTTTGATCTTAAGGTTTATTCAACAATTTTCCTACTCTCTGAAAATATTTCTTACCTTTAAGTTGACTACTGCTTTCAAGAAAATGTCTTTACTCCAGCATTATTTCACTTTTAGAGTGAAAATATGTGAACATTAGATAGATTTTTTGTTTAAATAATTGTGATTGTAAAAAGTATTAAAGATTATTAACAAAAACATATGTAAAGTTATGATTTTTTATTTTAGAAATCATTTTCCTATAATAAATATAAAAAAAAACCATAATTTAACATTCAAAAACCGTGTTTAAAACCTCAACTTTAAACAAAAAAAGACTTCACTTTAATGTAGGAATTAGCACAATTATTTACAAATAAATTAAAATAGTTCCGCTTTTTCCTTCCTTCGTATTGAAGTATTTTTCTGTTTCTCCTCTTATAGCAGACTCTATGAAGTCAAAAAATCGACAACTAATTCCGCTTGTATTTGACCGAAAACTTTTGATGTATTCCTCAAACGACCATTTTTAAGTCATTTTAATTAAAAAAAAAAACTTTTTTTACTTTTTCAGATTAATATTAATTAAATTTCACTAAAAAAATATTTGTATTTGTTCATTTGTAATAATAACTCAACTTTCAATTTAAAACAAAACAAAAGATGCCAACAAATAGTTTTTAAATGTAAAAAAAAAAACTTGAGAATTAAGAACTTTAATTAAGAATTAAATAATTACGGTATGTCTAAACTCAGAGAATTATTTTGCTAAGTCCATAATCTAAATTGTTAAATTGAATAACCTACAGATATTTAGTATAAGAACTAATCATATTATTTGAATTAAAATTGTTTTTTCTGATAGGTTCATATGCCAACTATCTGTAGGCTACTCAGTTTAACTAGATTGTTATTTTAAATTCTCTATTTCTCTGAGTGTAAGATGAATTTGAATTACCGTAAGATACGGTGCTAATAGCGCCATCATGCATTTTCCGAAAGCCACCCAAATAGCACATGTAGAAATTGAGAATGCACCTTAAGCCATGCGGCATTTTAAAATATTTTGATGTGTATCAAGAAAGAAAGTATTTCTGTTTTTTATAATTGAAATAAAGTTTAAAATGAGTACTACAAAAAAAGGTAATGTTTGTGTGTTTATTATTATTGTTTTATTTGTTAACAACAATTTATTTATTAGGTATAAACTGTCCAGACAGTTTTTCGTGTCATGTAAATATTATTACAACAGAGGTTATGTTTTCAATTTTTTTCTCCAACTTTTTATATGACAAAAATTATATTCTATTATGTTTATGTAAAATTTTTTTTATTATCTAAATATTATGATATTAATTAATAATAAAATAAATTTTAACAAATATTATACATTAATTAACTTAGTATCAATCTTGAAATTACTTAATTTTAATATAATTTAATTTTTTAATAATAAATTGATAGTTTTAATGCATTAAAATGAATTATTTTAAAATTTCCAGTTAAATCTAAAGAGACAAAATTGGATACAACTGTTGAAAAAATGAAGAAGACAAAGAAAAAGTCAAAAGCCCCGAAACCAGAAATTGAAATTGGCAAATTACCACACGTCAACCAGGCCTCAAAGTATCCGGGAAAAGCTCCCGTGGACAAGCAGAAAATGCAAAAATACCAAACAGGCGAGGGGATCAATCTCAAGTCAATAAAAACAAAAACCCAGCGTCAAAAATTACGAGTAAAAGAGCGAATGAGAGAAAAGTTTGCCGAACATGCAGCTCGTGTGGAATTTCTGTTGACCGAGGAGGGAGGTTTCCTGGAAGCCGAGGCCGGCGAGACGACCACTCAATTCAAACAACAGCAAATCGCAAAAGACGTGGACATAACCAGCGCGGCCAAACAGTTCAATTTGGACCTCGAATTTGGGTCTTACAGTTTGCGGTACACGAAAAACGGCCGGCACCTTGTGTTGGGCGGAAAAAGGGGTCACGTGGCGGCCTTCGATTGGGTGACAAAAAAGTTGGCTTGCGAGATGAATGTGATGGAATCGGTGCACGATGTTTGCTGGCTTCATGTCGAAACCATGTTTGCAGTTGCCCAAAAAAATTGGGTCCACATCTACGACAATCAGGGAATCGAGATTCACTGTTTAAAGAGGATGAATCAAGTTAACAAGCTCGAATTTTTGCCTTATCATTTTTTGTTAACGAGCGCCAATAGTGATGGCACTTTGATTTGGCTGGATGTCTCAATCGGAGAGATTATTAAACGAACCCACACAAATTTGGGGAGAATCAATGTAAAATTTATTTTTATTATCTTAAAACAAAAAATATATTGACAATATCATTAAATTATTTTTAAAATATATTTTTTCCAATATTTTCAATATATTTTAATAATAATTTAAATATATTTTTAATATTTTTTAATTATATTAATCCTAATTTTTGGCAAAAATATAATTAAAATTATATTCAATTTTTATTTAAATTATTTTGAATGTTTATCCGAAATATATTAGAAAAACACTAAATATACTGTGAATTATGTTTCAAATATTTGTTGGTTTTATAAGGGATATTTGTATATTATACTAAATAGTTTTTAACTTATACAATTTTGTTTGTAGGTAATGACTCAGAATCCCAGCAACGCTCTTCTCTGCATAGGCGACACAAAAGGTGTAGTTTCAATGTGGTCGCCAAACAGCGAAAAACCGTTGGCAAAAATGCTCTGTCACCACAACATGATCAACTCAATTGCCACTCACCCGAACGGAACTTTAATGGCAACAAGCTGTCCAGACAGATCGCTCAAGGTTTGGGATTTGAGACAACTGTCTGGACCTTTGAACGTGGCTGTGCTAGCGTCAGCTGCGAACCAACTTTCGTACAGTCAGCAAGGGCTTTTGGGTGTTAGTATGGGCAACGTCGTTGAAGTTTACAGGTAACAAATACGAATAATTGAATGTTTAACATAAGTTAAATGAAAATGAAATTATTTTGCAGAGAAAACGAAGGTCAATTCAAACCGTACATTCGTCACGTTTCAAATTGGTCTGTATCTGCAATGCAGTTTTGTCCGTATGAGGATGTCTTAGGAATCGGCACTGTCAAGGGTTTCGTGTCAGTTTTGGTACCAGGCAGTGGTGAGCCCAACTTCGATGCTTTGGTGGACAATCCCTTCAGAACGAAGTCACAAAGACGAGAAGCTGAAGTCAAAGCGCTTCTTGACAAAATTCAACCCGAGCTTATTACTTTGGATCCGACCAATATTGTTGAAGTCGACGTACCTGCAATGCAAAATAAAATTGAAGCCAAATCAAATCTTATTGTAAACTAGTTTATTTGTAGTTTAAAATGATTATTATACAAGATTACTAAATATTAAGATTAATATTTCAACATTATATTCGTTTCAGCAAATTAAACGCAAGAAGATTGACTTTAAACCGAGAAAAACGAAGGCCAAAGGAAAAGGAGGCACTGCCAAAGTTATCAAATCGAAAAATATTCTCAAAGACCTGGCTCGCAGGGTATTTATTTATTTTTTTTTTTAATTTTTATTATAAACAAGATTGTGTTATGTTAATATTTGTATTGGTATGTTTGCAGGAGGAAATTGATAAAATTCAGAAAATTAGTAAGCAGAAGCTCAAGGAGAAAGTTACAGCACAGAAAAAGAAATATGGAGTTCTGGATCGTTTTGCTCCTAAACCAAAATAACGGTTTAAGCATTTTTTGTTATTTAACAAGTCTTGTAATATAACAAATGAATTTCTATTACATTTGTAAGATTCTGTGAATAAATGTACATATTTTCAATTTATCTGTTGTTCTTGAAAAAGAAAATACCCACTCATGATAATAAGAAAAAACATTATTCTTTAATTCTAAAAACTTGAATTTAAAATAATACGTTTATTGGCAACTAACTTTAGATTATCAGCCATACTTGAATTTACAAAAATTATTTGGTTTAACTGCCATCTGTAAAGCGTATCTGAACTATAAATAATTTGATCATTCAAGTTTCTGACCTATTCTCTCTTTCACAGTTTATGATTATGTTAAGAAAGGATAAAACACAATTATTTTAATTGTTTTTTTTCGGTGTATGTCAGAAGGTCAATTAATACACATTTTCCAAAAAAGTTATTTATAATTAATAAATAATTAAAAACAATATGTGTTTTAAATGAAACATTTTCAAAAATCAGACTTTATTATCTAAAATAATTCTTGTACACAAGGAGTGATGTTTTGAAATTTGTAGGTTATACCATTCAAGTTCGTGTTTATGACGTTTGATTATAGTTAATTCCTCTCAAAAATGTCTCTTTACGACGATTTTGATAAACACAGAACAAACGAAAAAGTGGCTGGATGGTCTTCCGGTATAAAATTATTGCAATCTCAGTTGCAGCTGAAAAAGGCCGCCACTACTCAGGTATTTGTTTACATGCTTCAATTCTCAAGAATCACCTATAATTTTAATAGTACATTTTTTTACTTATTGATTTAAAAAATTTGCATTTATTTATAAATGTATTCCTTATGAAAATGGATTTTTAACAATTATCTTGAATCATTTACAGCCCAAACGAGAGCAATTCAGAAAAGCAACAGCCGTTCTAGCACCAGTAATAGATTTAAAGTCCAAAAATAAGGAAACTGAAAAAGACGATGAAGCTCCAATTAACCATTTAGGAGCTCCCATAATCAATAACATTGGCGTTGGCGGTGAATTCGATTGGAATGTCACCAACGAGTACGACCCAATGTGGCCCAACGAGTATGAAAAAGTGATCAAAGAATTACGAGACATAAGGGACAGAGAACATGAACAAGAAAATGAAACCAGGAAACGACGACGAGATATAAGTCGTCTTGAAGAAGGACCAGTGAGATTCAGAAATTTGATTAACCCTTTGTCACTTTATGTCCATTACAATGAACATAGTTTCGATAAATTTTTATCTGAAGCTGTAATTTATATTTCTAGTCTAATGTATTAACTAACAGAAAAAAAGTTGTTTAGCTAAATATTTTAAGTTTAAATTAGATTTTTCGAGCAAAAACTTAATGAAGATTTCAACAAGAAGAACTTATAAAATATATAGAAAATCACAAGAACAAAATAATTTTTTTGGAAGAAAACCCCATAAAAACAAAAGTAAACGATAATAACTGATTTTTTTCCACCCCATAACATTTTATATGGTGAATAAAAATATTTGAAAATTTGCAGTTTTCATTCTGAAACTAGACAAATATAAGAAATATAAATAAAATACGTTTTTGATGGTCAGATTTGAAGGGTGAAAAAATGCAGTTTGTAAATAATGAAATTAAAAACAAAAATGAAGTTTGTAAACAATTAAATATATTTTATTTGTAGGCGATAGGAACAATGGTTCTGCCGGAAAGAGATGAAGAAAGAACCGTTTCTCGAGCAACGACCGGTGGCGCTGCAATCGCCCCACCCCCTTCACTGCAGGAGAGTGTAGAGATGCCGGCACCAGCACCACGTCCTGTGGTTGGTACCACTGGATATCCAGCGTCGTCTGTAGCTGCGAAAATTATGGCCAAATATGGGTTCAAGGAAGGCCAAGGTCTGGGCAAAAAGGAGCAGGGCATGTCTGTTGCTTTACAAGTGGAAAAGACAAGCAAACGTGGTGGCAGAATTGTCAGCGAGAGAGAGCAGTTGATGCCACCTCCACCACCGATGGCAGTGTCGCCACCTGCGCAGTCGCAGATGCAACCTCCATCTGCGTCTAGTGATGAGCCTAGTATAACTGAAATTATGAAATCTCCGAGCAAAGTAAAGATTATTCTTAAAAAATATATATACAACAAATCATCTTTTTTAGATTATTCAGTGTTTTGAAAATGATTATCTTATTTTCAGGTTGTACTTCTTCGAAACATGGTTGGGCCTGGTGAAGTGGACGAAGATTTAGAACCAGAAGTTAAAGACGAATGTAATACCAAGTATGGGGATGTTTCTAGGGTAATTATACATGAAGTTGCAGAGGCTCATCCAGAAGAGGCTGTACGAATATTCGTTGAATTTAAAAGAATAGAGAGTGCAATTAAGGCAGTTGTTGATCTGAATGGTAGGTTCTTTGGCGGCAGACAAGTCAAAGCTGGATTTTATTCGAGTGAAAAATTGGATAATCTTCAACTTTTAGATTAAATAGCCTTTAATTTTAGTTATTTTAATGTTGACAACTGTAAATGAAATTTCTTAACTGTCAATTTTTTTTAATAAATAAGTAATGAAAAAATACTCTTTTTTTTTAACCAAAAATTCCTTTAAATAAATTTATAGTACTTAAACAGATGGTTGTCATAAGAAGTATTTGACTGTTAAGCATGGTGACTACATTAAACCTGTATGTTAACAAAGATGTAATCCAAATAAAATGGATTCTTAAACAAAAAATAATTAACTAATTAAAAAGAGTGGCAGTAATTTAAAAAGAAATAATTGCAACTAATGTGTGATAAATTAGTTCTGTATTTTTGAATAAAAAAATAAAAATGTTATCAGGTTAAAAATAATCATTAAAAATAACCTGAATCATAGAAATATTTAAATTTTTGTTTTATTTATCACCACAAATTTGCCTTAAAAAAATGTAATACTTATTTGAATTACTAATTTTTTTATAAATCATTTCAAAATTATGTTTTATATGTTCAATTTGAATAAAAAACCGTTAATTTTTAAATAAATATCACCAGAAAATATTACCAAGCTAAAACTTATTCATTTAAAAATGCATCTTTTTGAACAATCGTTTAATTAAAAAAGTTGAATTCAAGTAAATTAAGTGAGCCGCGCACTCTCTTCTCCTTTCTCTCCTTCTCAGCGCGTGTGGCGCCATCTTCAACGGCGAGAATAATACCGTATCCTTATGGAGGTACACGGACGTGGTGACTGTTCGGCCGTTCGGCGTTGATTTCGTTGCAGCGGTTGCCCGAGGAGTCGGTGACACCCACGTCCGCCGCGTCGGTTTGATTTAATCCGGTGTCGAGCCTGCGAGCAGCTTCATTATTTTTGTTTGCGCCGCGCGACCGCGGCAATGCCCGTGTCTCACGCCCAGATATCGCCGCCCCAATAAGAGGTCGCGTTCTGCCCGTGTTTGTGTGGGTGTACGCTATGTTTGCCCGTAACCCGTTGCTTCGCACGTAGAAATGGTAAGAATTATAGTTTTCCCTTAAAACCCAAAGCAAAAGTCATTTATCCGCTCGGTGTTGAGCTCTCACCTTCTTTTTTTTGTTTCTTCTCGTGTGAACGCTCGAGCAAATCTGCGCGATCATTTGGGAAAGCGTGGCGATCGATAGCGCCGCATATGACAGATTTTTGACAAGAAAAAGTCGCACGAGTTTAGGTTACGAGGTGCCGAACAGGAGCGTAGCTTGGCAATTGTCACGGCTACTGCTTTTAATCACAAGGGTGAATCATGAGGCTGCCATTGTGCAGTGCCAATCGATTTTTATCACTATTCAATCGAGTTTTTTTTAACATTTCAAACAAAAAAAATTTATTTGTCAAAATTGCTATTTATTCAAATTTAAAAAATAACGGTTATTAATCTTGTATATAGATATAAGAAGTGTCTGTACTTTGTAAGTTTTATCTTCTAACAATTACATTAGACTTTTATTTTAAATGATTAACCTGAATTACTGGAATAATTGTGATGATAGTTGTGATGCAAACACTCGAATGGATGTTAAGCATATCTCTGTGACCATTTGATGTGTTTATTTTGGGATGCATTACTGGAGTTGATTGTTTTGAATGGACATGCAACTTTTTCAAATTTCTCGCGTCCACGCCTAGCTAAAGTCAATAAACTAAAAATTGCCCGGCAAAGAGACATTTTAATGAAAACTGTTCCAGAATTTACAGTTTATTACAATTAAACGGTATAAAAGGAAGGGTCGTTGAACGTCTAAGTAACTTTTGGAACGGTCTACTTTTTAAAAGTGGAGCACTTGAAAAAAGCATATAAAACATTATCGTGAGCTAAAAAAAAGTTAATTTAAATATTACAAAAAATTATTTTCACATTTATTCTTTGACATTGTTTTTTAAATTTTTTTAATTGGCTCAATTAAAAAAATATTTATTTTGTAATTTGAATTAGATTTTTATTTTATTTTTTGAAAAAACCGTTATCTTTAACTACTAAAATTGCTTCGCCATTTTTGCAGCTTGCTTTGACATAACCCATTGAAAAGTCGCTGAGCTTTTTGTTTGACATCGATTGTAGAGACACTCGAGTTGATCAACGAATAGCTAATTGATTGAATTTCCAAAACAAATGAAACCAAAACTCAGCTGAATGACTCTCGAAGAATAATGGAAAAAATGAAAACATAAGTTATGAAGAGTAACAACACTGTGAAAAACAAGAATCAGAAATTTTCACATACTTTTACGATCCAAGTGTGGAAAAGGCATAAATTAAACATGAATCACTTTGTTGTTTTTTCTCTCAGTTTAAAATCATCAACAATTAGAATAAAAGTTGAACATTTCCTCTCGAATAAAGTGCAATCTGAACGAGCGGCAAATATGTCTGTTAATATTTTCATATATCTACATGTATATATAGTTTAATTACGTGATTTATGTCTTCCCTGCAATCACTACATGCTTACAAGTCACGCATTGTCAATAGTCAACACACATGTGTGTGTTTGTGTGTGTGTGTGCGTGCACAATGCATGAGAGTGGTTCTCAGTAGTTGGGGACATAATCTCGCGTACTTGAAATGATAAGTCGAGATACAACTTTAAATTAACGTTTCTTATTTTACTTTTTGAAATTCAAACATATCCGTTGCTTTTAATTATAAAGTTATGTCACAATTCAAATCAAAATTAATTACCAAGCTTGTTACAGATAAACCAACTTGTTAATCAATTTTTTTAAATTTATTTTTACCAGTAAAAATAATTTCTTATTTATAAGAATATAACATATTTTGGATTTACATCCGTTATATAATTTATATTATATTTATTAAATTGAAATGAAAATAATATAGTTTTAATTGTAAAAAAATGGTTATATATATATATATTGTTTATAAAATAATGATTATTTAACTAGTTGGTTTCGAGTAATTTGTCCGATCTGTCGTTAGGTGATCCTAAGTAACGATTCATATCCTATTATTAACCGTGTTAATAATACGTTGTACACATGCACATTACCGACTGTGAGAAACGGCCGTCCTTTTCACTCTGGCTGATTTTCAGATCTGCAAAAATTGTGCTTATTTAAATTCATTTGCAATTGCAGGTGACTTGTCCAGGTGGCGCGTACAGTCTTATTCACTGCTGAACGAGTTTCCCGAGTTTCTTGAAATTGCTGATTATGCCGTTGCCAAAAAGATTAGTTGAGCCGGTGCACGTGGCCCGTGGCACCATCCCGGATGACTATCCCCTGCCCTCCGAACTCGAGGCTGTCACCAATGGAACCCTGGCCAACACAATTAGACAGTTGTCCAGCTTGTCCAGACACGCGG
>JABFPM010001515.1:0-19931 GCA_022817325.1 Idris sp. 1 HC-2018
GTAGTAAAAAATTTAACGCTCTTATTTGGGGGATGAAATTGAGAAACGTTTTTTCGCGTTAAAAAATAAGGTTTGGTTTTTTTATTTTTTTACTTATTATTTTTATTAATGTTTTATTTATTTTTAAATAGTTTTGACAAATTGAAGTTTTTATTTAGGGGATGAAATTGGGGGATGAAAAAATAAAATAAAAATTAAAAAGTGAAAATATATTTTATTTGAAAATTGAGAGAGGGGAAATGGATTTCTTTTTATTGAGTTAAAATTAGGGGATGATATTTAAATGTTATTTTACACGGAAAGTTAATTAAAAATAAATTGTCATGACAGATTTTTTGACCCGTGAAGTAGGCGGGGATCAATATTTCTTAAAATACCTACGAACAAAAAAACATGTTTAAATTTTTATTTTTCATTTTAGCCGTATTTCTTAAAATAATGTTATTCGAGAAAACAAGATGAGCAATTATAATTTCGTGTTATTTCTATGTAATTAGATGTTTGTTTATTTCACTTAATTAAATGCCGATTAAATTAAAAAAGTGTAAAATGTGTCAAATTGTTTGAGGGAATTTTTGCTTTCTTTTATATAAAAACCAAATTAATTGCAGCTAATGTAGTTTTCAAGTTCTTTGACGTTTTAATGCATCCTATCTAATATGCAAACGGTATTTTTATAAGTTTTAATTTAAATTCCTTGATCTGCTTATATTATTTAATTTACTGTCGGAAGAAATTTTTGTTTAATAGTAAAATGTTAGATTTTATGTTTCCTATTTTATATTTTCAGGATTGTTTTTTGTTATTAGTAAAGTATTTTATGAGTGAAATTGAAGACAAAAACAATAAATCATTTTCATAATTTTGACGTTTTTTAATTAGACTTTGCTGCAATTTTTTAAATGTACATTACATTACTATTTGCTCGGAGTAAAAATTGTTGTCCAACATTTTAACTTAATTAACTGTAACTAAAATTCATTTTCTAATTCAAAATAATAATAACTTTTTACTCAAAATAATATTAACTTTTTAAAAAACTTGCAATTATATATTTATTACATTTTGAAAAATTATTTAAAAGTTCTAATTTCTTTAAATTTTATGGTGTGAATATTTTAAAATTTAATTACAACATTCATTATTAAGTTTTCACCGTTAAAAGCTTAACATAACAAATGTCACAAATATTATAAACTTTTCTAAAATAAAGTAGCTCACTTTCTTGTTGATTTTTTTCTAAACAAGTTTTTTGATTTAAACTTTCAAATTGAAATTTGCGAGAGTATATTTTATTCAAAATTTTCGATTAAAAAGTAATTGATGTTGCATAAATCTAGTTCGGTGAAATGTACAATAAACAATTTTTTATTACATCTAAATATAACTTTATGCGTGTACCCGGTTATAAAATTATATTTATTTCCTTGAGTATCAATTTTCAATAAATCCAAATTCAAATTTTATATAATTTTTTTACATAATCGCAGATTATGTAAGACCTTTTTTTATCAAGTACTATTCAATGAAATACAATATAAAGTCGTATAATGCCAAAAAAACCCGTAACTTTATATAATAAAAAAATATCGCATACAAGCTAGGTCCGTACATAACTTACACAATATAATCGCAAAAGTCTTCCTTCATACTTTAACTTTATGACGTATGTTTAACATTTTTGAGTTTATTGCAAGATTTCCAAACTCGGAAATAAAAGCTAATGTAGTATTATTGTAATTTAATTTAAAATTGTTCACTTTTATTCTTACCGAAATTATTTGTGCAAAATTCAATTAAAACCTTTATAAATAAACTACTTGAGTTTTTATAAAAATTAATTTTTTTATTTACATTTTAATTGATTGAATTTTATTTTATTGTTAATAATTAATCAAAATAATATGGTTAACATTTATCAAAAATAGAATTTAAAATTTTGTTTAAGTAATAAATCTACAAATAAATTGACTTGTTTCATTAAAGCGGACAAAAATTAAAAACAATTAACGATAAGTAACATAATATTTATTGTCAATAATTTTAAAATTCTTTTCAAACAAAGATATAATTAAATAAAAAGAAAAGATAACGCATAAAATGTTGCGTGTACAATTAATTAATTTTAAAATTAAAAAAACTTAGTAAAAGAACATTTCAAGTTAAATTCTTTTTACAAAAAGAATATTTTATATAAAATGGTTTTTCAAGATGTAACAAAGTAACGAAAAAAAAATAATAAAGTAAAAAATTCACATTCAAGTGCTTAATCATTCTATTAAAAAATTTGTATATAATTTTCACTTGAAGATTTTAAAAAAATATTTAATTTACAGTAATTAGTTTATTATCGTTTCAAATTATTTCCTAAACAAAGTAATTGTCCATTTAAAGTCTTTTTATTAAGAATTTTATTAAGAAAGTAATTAAAAGAATAATTATTGAATGAGTAAAACGATTGTATAATTTGTCATTTTTTGTGTATGGAATGTATTGGAAATTATCTTTTCTTTCAAATCTTGAAGGGAAATTTCCCTTTCCCTTACAAAAGCTTAGTGATATCTGTGTGTCTCTCTACACACCAGAAGAAACCTTATATTCAGTTATATGAACTTAAAGTATTACATTTACAGATATAGAGTCAAGAGTAATTAAATGTTCAAATGCAATGATACACAGATTACTTGTATTGAAGTAATTTGTACACTTTTATTTTAACGATAAAGTGTTTAGATAACGTTTTTTTAAAGTGCAAATTTAATTACAACTCGTTATTTATTAAATACACACACTAAGAAAGAAAAAACAAGTACAAAAGATTGAAGAAAAAAGTTCATTTTTGTGCTAACAAGTTTTTTTTAACTTTAAAATTTGTTATATTGGAAGCTAAATGAATGTTATTCGACCAATTATTTTTCTGAGAGGAACAAACTTTTGTGCAAATATACTATGCACCTCAAAATACACATAAACTAAATTGGAAAAGAATTTTTAAAAAAATTATGAATTATTACTTTTTCGTTTTCTTCTAAGTAAAAATGTTCCTTTTTGTAAATATTTTATCAAGTCTTTCAAATAAATCGTGTTCAAAAAAACTGCATACAAATTAAATAACAAATCATTATTCATAAATTAAAATACATGATTGATGTATTTTTATTATTTTATTAATATCAACTTTGTCAAAGCGAGAATGTAATCATTCGACAAGTTGTACACTTGACCTCTTCTGTTTTTGCAACCTTATAGTTTTTGTAAACTTTAATACCGACCATCCAGCATTGTGCTTTATGTCTGTGAAAAACCGCACGAATGAACATAGTTGAATTTTTTTTAATTTATTTGATAAGTTAAATTTGATGAGATCAAATTAACAAACCAATTGTTCTTTTACAAATAAATCCAATTTTGTTTCAATTTTGTTCTTTATATAATACTTTATCAAAAGGATCACACTGAAAAATTAATTAGCACACGTATATATAATATAGCTCATAGGTATATCAGAAAAAAGGGTGCGTTCACCCGGAAACTCTTTCGCAGATCATAAAAAGAAATTTCTTATTGTTTTATTATCGTCGATATCTTTCTACTATAATTAACTTATAGAACCTTATTAAGACTGTTTACTCTGAAAATAACTGAAAAATATAACAACAAACAAAAAATAAAAAAATAAAAAATTGCTATTTAAAACAAAAAGTTTTAAAAAATAATTTAAGAGCAAAAACATGTAGGAACAACTTTGCTGTCCAGCTCACATTTAAGACACTTATTTCAACTCAAACTTTTTGAATTATGTTCCTGTGTAGTGTTACTATTTGGTTTAATAATTTCTTTGAATTTGTTTAAGAAAAACAATTTTATTAACAGTTTATCACCTATATTTTGTATATAAATTGTTCTTGGTGGATTTCTATACAGAAACACGAATCAAATGTAGAAGAAGAAGAGCATTGTCTTTGATGAAAGCAAAAGCTATAGAGAAAATCTAGGAATGCCACTAGACCAGATCCTTCGAGATTTAGGTTCATTGCCCGAGGAGGTTGTGGTGGGAAAAAATATTCAAGCTTTTATGTTTCTGGCAGAATTGAAGAAAGAGCAAACCGAAATTGAGACCAAGTCCAAACAATTAAAACCGGACCAAAAAGTGACTGAAAATATACCACATGCTGTGATAAGAAATAAAAAAAGATTTCAGAATGTTGCGGCAGGTTATGAGGATTACCAAAAAAAGAAAGATATTGTGATGTACTTAAAATAATCGATTGTATTTTGTGATAATGTGGAAGCATTAAAAAATACTTAAAGTAACAAATGACTGTTTATTCAGCTATAGTGCATTAATTTACAAAGTAAAGTATATTTAAAAAAAAAGATTGTATAATTACTGATTCTGTGGAAAAATAAATGGAAAATAAGGTTGTGTAATAAATAATGTTGTGTAAAAATGATTTTGTAAAAAAATGTTCTCTAACTTTTGAAGAAAACCTGTTAAAAAACGTTCCAAGCAAATACATATTGAACATGATCGTAATATGAATAAGTTTAAATTATTTCATCATATTTGTCAAATTTTGATATAATAAAGACAGTGCTACATTTAAACTAATTAGCTTTCAATACATGAGAACAAAGTTCAATATACTCTTATTTTAATAACTCACATATGAATGACTTATCCGAAATAAAAATATTCTACTGAAGAAAATTTGAAATTAAAAATCCAAAAAAAGTCGTGCTAAGTTGTCCCATTTGACGGTAATATTACACTTTTTAAATTTATTATGCAATTTAAAACATTTATCTAAATCTTATCACCAAAAATTTGTAATTACGAAAGTAGCTTTATCTGATTTATATTTTAATTTAAAAAATTAAATTATTTTGAATATTTTAATTGTGTTAAAATATGTTAATATTAACCATTTATCTAAACTCAACATTAAGATCCTCAGTTTAAAATATATTGTTCTTTAATTATGCATACTGATTAATTTTGACTTCTGAAAAATAAGTATAAGTTAAATGTATTTATTTAAATTTATAATAATTTTAAATTGGATTTTTAATACGACAAAAAAAGTTAATAAAAAATCAGTTGTCTAAACTAAACACTATGTATCTATACAGTGATAAAAAAGTACCCACAATCGTACACTTATAATACAGAGTGTAAACGCATGCGCAAGTTCAACACATGTGCACTGACCAAACGTCAAGAGTGACATATTGAAGTGCATCGTTTGCAGAAAATGATCATGGGAATATGTGATGGTGTATCAAAGAGCGTGTGTGTAATATAATTTATTAAAGGAAGTTCATAGAGAATTCATTCAAATATACAAGCAATTCCCTCTGTGAATGTTTTGTGAGTTTCATTAATAATTTACAATTTAATTAAATTCGATACTAAAAATAAATTTCTGATTCGTAAACAAAAAGAAAAATATTGTTTGTTAATAATATTTGAGAAAAAAATGTACATTACAATATAATAAAATTAAAATTATGTAATATCGCTGAATCATAAAATAAAAAGCTTACAGCACATACTGCGTTGTAAAATAATTAATTAACAAAATAAATATAATTTGATTATTAACGTTTAACAAGTTGCATACATTTTATTGTGTGTATTTGAGTTGGGCATAAACACACAATTAATTCAATTTGATAAGAATTATTGCGTGGTGAAAATGTGCATTGAAATCAGTTAATTATAGCTTTTATTTACTGCTTGATTAAATAAAGATGTAACCAAACTGGAAATTAGATTTGTAATTTAGACAATTAAACGACAAATTTCTTGAATAAAATTTTGTCATTTTTTTTAATATTTAATTAAAAGAAAACCAAAAATATGTAACACTAAAAAATATATTTTCATTGTTTTTTTGTTTATATATATTTCTTAAAGTTTGGAGAGTAAAATTACACATTCTTTATTAAAATTGTTTTTCTTTGTGTTCTGCTTTTTGCAGTATATTATTTTCTTTTCTTTTATAAAACATCTTTTTTAGTTGCAAATTCACTTTTCTAGTCTAGTGTGTCTTCCTACTGTGAACAGCAGTACTTGAACTTATTGACATTAAATCTTATAAAGAACGACATAAAAATTACATTATCATTATTACTACAAGAAAAATTATTTTTAAATCGAAGAATAAAAAAAAATCTTAATAAATAAGACTACACTTTGGATAAACTAAAAAAATGTATGTATAATACAATATTTCAGTACAAAGTACACTTTTAACATCGTTTATTTTAAAAGCCCATGCTTTACTTTATTAATTTTGTACATTATGCTGTGTACATTCATGTGAAAACTCATTACTTTGAAACATTGTAATATTTTGATATAACAGTATCGAAAGTGGGACATTAATCAACTAATTTGTACAATTGTTAAAATTACCATTTATTCTCATTTATTTTAAAATAAAATATGTTATTTTTATATTTTTTTCTCATTTTGGATGCAAATTAAGCTACGATTTATATTTATCATGCAGAAAGATGACAAAATATATTGCAATAAAATGTGTAATTCAATTTATATTAAATAATATTATAAAAAAGAAAATTCCTAATGACGAGTAACTTTTAATAAAAATTGTTTTTGCAAATTTAGCATTATGTTGTACATTTATCAAAATTTTTCTCATTGATTTTAAAACATCGATCATGTTTCTCTCTTAGTACTGTATTGAATTCACCTACACTGAGAGAATTATGATTTTAAAAATTATGATCAGAGCTAGTAAACTGAATGCATGAAGCACTTATTAGATTATATTTAATCACCATTTAAAAAAACTAGGAGTAATAGAGCTTTTTTAAATATTGTTTAAAAAAGTTCAAACGTAATTTGAAAATTTTCTAGCACCGCTATTGTTCTTTTAAATAATGATGAAATATAATGTAATAAGTGCTTTATGCATTTAGTTTACTAGCACTGATCGTAATTTTTAAAATCATAATTCTCTCGGTGTATACTGTGTTAATATGAGAAATGATACACGCAAAAAAAGGATTACTGAAATCCAGGAATTTTTTGCCTGTATATTTTAGTATAGTTTTTGTTAAGAAAGTATGGTACAGACGTTTGTACTTTTGAAGAACTTTTGTAAGTCGTTTTTTGTAATCCCCGTCAATGAGCAAGAAACTTAAGAAGATTTATGTATAAAATAAACAAAATATAACTTGAGATTCTTTTCTGTCTGAATTATGAATTGACTACACAAGATTGATTTTATTTTAATAGATAAATTTGATTTTTATCTGTTTTTACTTAGATAAAGTTTATGATAATTCTAATTTCTAAATAATATATGTTTTTAGGTTTTATCGGTGTAGAATAATGCGTCTTCAATACCCAACTTCAAAATTATCAGCTGAAGTTGATCAAAATCAGTGGGGAAGATTCAATCGAGGTAAATCGATTGTCATGAACAAGTACTTTAACAAAGGTATCAACAAACACTGGCATCAAGTTTTTGATCTTCGCACTACTGTTGCTAGAAACATTTTAAAAAGGTACGTCTTTAACGCCGGATCAATAGTAGATAAATATTTGCTAGGTTTCAAGTGGGTTTATATAGTAACCTGATAAACTTTTCCGAAAGCCATTTTCTTCTTAACTGAAGTAAGGAATTTTATTTTCTATAATAGTTTGTAATTAACCATTCCGGCTTTTCTTTACATTATGCAAAATAAAATTGACTTCTTTAGGTCATAAATTTTATTTACATAAAAATTACCAACAGTTTAATGAGTTCCATTAAAGTGAGCTTTACTTTATCTTATAAATATAAAGCACTATTGGGACCCGCAGGATATAGGGAAGTTCAATATGAAGGCAAATATTACACAAAATGCTTTCTCCTGATTGGTTAATTCTGATTATTTTATGTGTATTATTGGCCACCATATTGAATTTCCCTATATCCTGCAGGTCCCAATTAATTGCATACATCTAAAACTTGATATCAGTTTCTTAACATCTTTCAATTTGCCCTGAAAACGATTGAAATAGATGGCTGTAGCAGAAAATTGTAAATGTATAGAGGATCTGTGCATTTGAAGTAGCTTCTATTATTAGAAACATCTTTTGTTAAGACAATCGAATAAACAGTTTTAGAAATAAGTTTGCCGTTCTTATTTCGGCAATTAAGTGAAAAGTTAGAATAATTACATGCAAATTTATTCGAATTTATTCAGTTTTTTTCCCCAACTTGTATTTTTAGCTTATACATAATATATACTATGGATCACTAATTGAAAAATATTATTTAAGTAATAAATAGTTTTTATTAAACTTCAATGTATGTATTGAGTTTTCATCTACATTCATCCTGTGGTATAGGTATAGTATGTATTTCGTCTAAATCCATATACCAGAGTTAGAGGCTTTATTCAATATCTTTTCAAATTTAAAGATTTATCACATTTTTATTGAACTTGAAGAATTTTATACGAAACAACATAAAAATGACATTTTTCAATATCAAAGTTATTTACGAATAAATGTGGAACATGAAATTAAATTGAAATATATTTTCTAAAGTCGCATGTATTGTTTTAATCTAAAATAATATTTTTAAAATTAACAAGCATAGATGCAAAATTTGCTGGTTGAATTTTTAGAAAAAAATGAGTTAAACATAAATTGTCTTTTCAGCTTTCACTTAGCTTTCATGTTGAAGAGATCGAATAATTAAAAATATTAACAAATTTTTAAATTTCATACAAATGCCAAATTTCGTACAAATGCCAAATCTGCTCACTGCACAAAAATAAAAATAGCACATATATTTTAAACTTTTAATTAATTATTGTAATAGTTTTGATATTCTGAATGTGGAGTGCCAACATTTTATTCTATACCAATGCTTAACTATCGAATTGATAATCGTAAAGTCAACTCAATCTATCATTGTATTTATTTGTGAAGTATATTTAGAAGCGTTTTCGAATTTTAAATTCGAAATTTTGAACAAACGTGAACAAAACATTTAACAAATGAATACATTCAAGGCAAAATTATAAAAGGATTCATTCATCTGAAAAAAGCAAAAAATGTTCAAAAGGTATTAATTCTTCATTTTAGAGATCTTTAACTAACAATCTTTGAAAATTGTCTTCACATAAACTGAAAAGTATTCTTTTTTAGTTACAACGATAAATATTTTTCATTGAAAAAAAATTCAAATAACTTTTCTGTTAGTTGTTTTTGACAAATGACAAAAACCATATTCATGCACAATAATTGACAGACTACTTTCATCAACACGGTTCAATCAGTTCTGTTTATTAATGATACAAAATCTGCCAACTAAATATTTATAATTAGTATATTTCAGCAATCATATAAATCATAAATTAAGCAGCTAGTATTTTACAAAAATAATAACTTTTTATATTTAATTTGAAAAAAGTACAAGTTTATCGATTAAATGTATAAATACATTTGCAATAATGTAATCTCAATTTTGCTTGTAATATGCAGTTAACAGGTTTTGCATCTGTGTCATTTAAAGTATTGAATTTAAATTGTAAATTTGTTCATAATTAAAACGTGTTTTCAGATTCTTCTAAAATCAAGGTGTATCTTCCAAATGTATTGATTATGACTCTTTTACGAAAGTATTAAAAAAAAGGCTTAATAAATTTGTCATGCTCTATAAAATGAACACAAAATGTAATAGAAAAGATCATCATGTTTTGGAAATTTCTTATTTCACGAAAGGAGACATTAAATTTCACTATCTTGTAAATTAATATATATCTGAATATTTGGAAAAATGAGTAAAAGTGTGGAATTACTAACACCGGAACACGAGGAATCAAGACAGTGTAAGTTCTTCAAATTTATTAATTAAATAAGAAATTTATTATTTATAAAATAAAGAACTAACAAATGATACTTATAATGATAATTTATAATTGTTTAACAATAATATTGTTATTTTTTACATTTTATTTTATTTATATATATATATATATAATAAATTTAAATTGTATTTATAAATTGCAAAAAAAACTAATTAAATAAATTATTTTTTGTACACACAATGAAAGGCATTATTTGATAATTTTAGTTCCTGAAACATCGGATGATAGACTAAATTTAAACAGCCACAGACAATTATCAAGAAGTGCAATAGAAGTTAGTAAAAATAAATATGACGATCAAAATCCTTTACATGATAGACCAATTGAGGACGAGCACAGTATTGTACATAGACATTCACATCGTCACGTAACTGTAGCACAAAAGACACACACGTTTTTTGCGAATTTAAAAAGTCGATGGGTAAGAAGTAGGAGTAAGGAACGAAAAAAAGTGAGGGACAATTTTTTTTTCCAAGACAAATCTGGAATTGAATCAGATTATGCTGCTGATTATTCTTCAGAGCACAGTAGAAGTTCTTCGGCAACGCAAAGTCCAGCCAGACACTTGTTAAATAGATCAGGTAATGTAATACATTTTCAATATAACAATATAGGTTTTATATTTATTTGAAAAAAATAACTTTAACATATTTAGATAAATAGAAAATTAATCTAAAATATTTAATAGACAATTGTAAAAGAGATTGGGATTTATTGAACATAAAATTATTTATGTAAAATCTTATTTGATGTGCACAATAACTGATTTTGATGAAGTCATAAAGGAGGATACAAAATTTTACATCAAAAGACCAAGATTAGATAAGAATACTAATAAAGATAACCTCTGATACCAATTTGTATTTTAGGAAATAAAATTAATGGTATTTTACTTGATTAGTGGATACAGCAGAGGCTTTTCCCACCAAGTGAAAAGGACAGCACGAGTGTCTGTCCATGCTCACGAGTGAGAAAGCCTCTGCTACGTCCAGTAGTTGAGTAAATTTATTTTCTTTACTGGGAAAAGTAATTACTTTTACCGCATGTGTAAGGAAAATGAGACTTACTTGATTGTCAATTACCGGAGAAATCAATAAAAAAAGTTATTCATAAAAAAAGTTGATTTAATTACTGAACTGAAAATAACAATTATAATTACATTTTTGAGTTTTTGCTTTATTGATGAGTTGAAATCAATGATTATTATATATTTTGATTTTAAGCGATCATAATCTGTAGTGCAGAAAATTGCATTAATAAACTCATCAATAATTGTATCAATAAAGTTAATTATTTTAACACTGAGTCGGCTGGCAAATGATGAATGAAATAGCATTGATTAAATTTTGATTACACAAAATTTAATTCATCTTCTTGCGTGAATTTAGTCTAATCCTTATACAATCTCGATGTATATATAATTTATAAAAAAATTAATTTACTTTGGTTGAACTATTGTTGTATTAGATTTAGATTTCTTATTCAAATTTATTTGTATAATATATTAAAATGTTATTCAAATTTATAAAATGTTAACTTAAATTTTTTTCAGAATCCCCACTTTCGAAAGGTCAGCGAAGTAAATTCACAAATTTGCAAGAAAATGTTTTATCAAAATTTAGCGACGATGCTTCGAAGGAAGTGTCAACAAGTCAACAACAAAAAGAGCCGAGTGATTGTTCAGAATTGCAGAAACATGAAACAAAAGAGACACCCCTTGTACAGGATGAAACTTTGCATCGCCGAGAGTTATTGCTAAGACAACATGCTTTTTTTCAATTGCGTTTACATATCAGAAAAGGCACTAATCTTGTTGCGATGGATCGATGTGGTTTGTATAATTTATAAAAACAATTTTTTTTAAATAAAACAAGAGAAAATTAAAAGGAAATTTAATTTAAATTATTCACTTGAGTTTAATAATAATTTTAATTCATTTATTTTTTTCTTGTGAGTAAAATTAATTAAACATTTTTAAAACAAGAAAAATTTACAAAATTATTATTCACTTGCATTTATTAATAATTTCAATTAATTCCTTTTTTGTCTTGAAAGTTAATTAAAATTTATTAAAATAAAAATTGACAAATTACAAAAAAATTTAACTTGCATTGAATAAAGATGAAAAATTATTTATTTGTTGTTGTTGTTGTTAGGTGCGAGTGATCCATACGTGAAAATAAAATGTTCTGGACGTCTTTTGCATAAGTCTCGTACCGTACTTAGAGATTTAAATCCAATATGGGATGAAAGCGTGACACTGCCTATAGAAGATCCATTTCAACCGTTGTGCATCAAGGTAGATTACACTATTAAAATTTTATAACATTTTAATTTCCACACAATTTTTATTGCCCATCTTTGCAATATGGCAAACATTGCAAAGAAGCAAGACTTGCAATAAAATTCATTTTGTATTTTCATAATTAAATTTCAATCAATTTTAGTTACAAATGAGTTGAATACATTTGATAAATTAATATAACTTAAATTCATTCAAAAATTAAACTATAACTTATTTAATTGCATTGATGAATACAATTACACATAAAGTTTAACTATCTATCAATTAATTAACATCTGTAAATTGTTAGTGAAAATGTAAGTGACAATAGAAAAACATTTATTAATTAGATTTGAACTCAATTTTCATTTTTATTTCAAAGAATCAATGTAAAGAAATTTTCATAAAAGGAAATTTCTTTTAAACTGATACACCTTATGACTTTTCATTGCTATTTTATTATAGAATTTCATATAGCTTTACTATCAATAAGATTATTTCATTTTTATATTCTTTGATATGGAAAATATGTTTTTAAAAGCTGCAATACAATTTCTCATTGAAAGTGTACATTTTTTTTACTTTACTTGCACAATATTTTGCACTTATTTTAGAATTTGATATTGCTTCATCTGTAAATTAAAGATCATGATCATTTCAGGTTTACGATTACGACTGGGGACTTCAGGATGATTTTATGGGGGCTGCTGTATTAGAGCTTACTCAATTGGATTTAGGTCACGCACAAGATGTTACTTTGGAATTAAAAGACCCATCTCGGCCAAGACAACACTTAGGTGAAATTTATTTAACAGCAACATTGTGGCCAAAAAATCAACAAGAAAAAGAACAGGTGGGAAAAGTTCAAAATCATTTGAAGCTTTTACTACAATTTAATTTTTTTCTTGTTAATTGTTGAGAACATAACAAGATTATTAACTTTTTGATTTAGAATTAACTAAGATTCACCTCTGAAATCAGGTCATTGAAAAAACTATTTTTTGTGTACTCTTTTAGCTGGTGTATTTGAAATATGTCTACTTTTATGTACGGTTTACTCAGAAATTAATTTTTTTCACAAAATTGGCTTTATTTTATTGTAGGCAATTTTTGTTGCAAAAAAGAAAAATACTAAACAAAGAAAAAGTGAAGCACGTCATATATTTTGAAATTAGAATATTTTATTTATATTTTAGATAATTTAATTATTTTATAATTTTTTAATTATTTTAAACTTTAAGATAATGGTTGCTATATAAACAAATAATTTTGACAGCTTTTATCATTTTCATTTTGAAGATTATACACATTTTTGTTATAATTTGTTCAGAGTTCTTATTTATTATTTGAAATTTTAAGCATGTTACCTGAAAAAAAGTACGTAACATATTTGATTGATAAAGAAATTCAAAAGAAGACAGGAAGTAATAAAACACACAAAGTAATAAATACAAAAAAGATATTCTATGGAAAACAAACAAATTTAAATAGAAAATTGTTCAAAACATTTAAAAAAAAGATTAAAAAATTTTAACTTTAATCTTCTATGACCTGATTTTAAGGATACATCTTTAAGATTGAAGTTCAAGGATAAAATCTTTTACTTTCAAGATTTTATTTGTATCAATAACTTATTTTCTAACAAGTTATTCAACTCGTGTTTTAGTATTTCCAAAAAAGTAACAGATTGGCTGAAATTAATAGAAAACTAAAATCCCAAATATGGAGTTCTGTGGTTACTATTGTTTTAGTAGAGGCTAAAAATCTTCTTCCAATGGATATTGATGGATTATCAGATCCTTATGTTAAATTCAGGTACTTCAGTTTTGCATCTTAAAACGTTTTTTTTAATTCTTCTTCTATTGATCTTTAAAAAAAATTACAGCAATTTTACCTGTAACAACATAATGTTAAAACCTTATTATTTATTAATTAGTCTTTATTCACCTGTTGATAGTTCTACATGCTATATAAACACTTCTAATCTTTAATGTGTGTGTTTTGCCTTTTTATATTTATTCATGGCTGTTTACTTTTAACAGAGGAAAAAATCAATACTGTGTGCATAAGAGTTTTATGTTACTAGTAAACAACGTTTACTTTTCACATACTATTTTCTAAATTTAATTTTTTTTATCTAAAATTTTGCAATTTATTGTATATTAATTTTAAATTAAATTTACAGATTAGGCACCGAGAAGTACAAATCAAAAGTTGCAAACAAAACGTTAAATCCCATATGGCTGGAGCAATTTGACTTGCACCTTTACGAAGATCCAATTTTGGGTCAAGATCTCGAAGTGACAGTTTGGGATCGTGATAGATCACACCAAGACGATTTAATGGGTAGAATTGTAATTAATTTAGCGATGTTGGAACGCGAAACGACACATCGACTTTGGAGAGAATTAGAAGACGGAGCGGGTAGTGTTTTTTTATTATTAACCATCAGTGGAACCACTGCTAGTGAAACCATCAGCGACTTGACTGTACACGAAGAAAATCCTCAAGACTGTTCCAGACTTTTGCAGAAATATTCCTTAGTTAATACGTTTCAAAGATTACGAGATGTTGGACACCTTACAGTCAAGGTATCTCTTATAAATTTAAACAACTTTAAAAAAATTATTCAAAGTATTAAATACTCTGCTTTTATTTGTTTAGGTGTATCGAGCACAAGGACTAGCAGCAGCAGATTTAGGTGGAAAAAGCGATCCCTTTTGTGTTCTTGAATTAGTGAATTCTAGATTACAAACCCAAACAGAATATAAAACCCTTGCGCCTAATTGGCAAAAAATTTTTACATTGTAAGTGTGTGAGCTTTATAATGCAAAAAGTTTCTTATTTCAATTGTGAATTAATAAGTATATGTTTTATGTTTCAGTAACGTAAAGGATATCAATTCCGTGCTGGAAGTGACGGTTTATGATGAAGACAGGGATCACAAAGTAGAATTTTTAGGTAAAATTGCTATCCCTCTGTTGCGAATAAGAAATGGCGAAAAAAGATGGTACGCTTTAAAGGATAAAAAGTTGCGTTGTCGAGCGAAAGGCCAGAATCCTCAGATTTTACTTGAAATGACCGTCGTTTGGAATATTTTGCGCGCTTCTGTTACCACAATAAATCCCAAGGAAAAAAAGTATATGGAACCAGAAATGAAATTTAAACGACAAGTTTTTCTTAGAAATGTCTTACGACTGAAAGCAATAATTATTATATTTATAGATATTGGAAAATATGTTCAGTAAGTAAATATTATTTAATTATAAATTATTTATTTAAGTAATTAATTAGAATTTTATTGTGCAAATTAGCCATAAGAGTTATAAGTAATTAAAAATCTATCAAAACATGAATTTATGCAAATTAAACTTGTTGACAGTATGTGTAATAAAAAATTTGGCGTTAAGCCACTCATTCATCTTGTTCACATATATCTTTTCTTTAATGCAAATGTTCAAAAGAAAAAAACACTTGAAGAAATTCAAGTGGCGGGACGCCAGAACTTGAAATAATAAAGCTCGTGGTCATTTTAAGCTCATTATTTATTTACAAAAAATTTAACAACGATTTCTTTTTGCTGTGATTTTATGTTACTAGAATTAAGGTAAAATTTGAATATAAATGTGTATTAACTTTTTCAGTCAGTCTTCTGCAAGTTAGAAAGTATTAGTTATAATTTAACTATTTATTAATAACAAAATATATATTGTTTGATTTTAATCAAATTTTTATTCACACCTTTTACAATATTTTTCATTTATATTTTAGGAGCTGCTGGGAATGGGAAAATAAACTGCGAAGTGTTATAGCACTTATCTTATTTGTTTTATTATGCTATTATTTTGAACCGTACATGATACCTACAGTTCTATTACTTATTCTACTAAAGTATTACGTGGTATGAAATATTGAATGCTTTACAAATATTTATTTGCAAAATTTCAGTGTTTTCAATTAGATGATTAGCAAAGTCATAATCAAAAATTGTAGAAATATTCCGTTTTAAATTATTGTTCATAGATATTTAAATGTAAAACTATTTCTACGATTTTTTTTCTATGTTGGCATGCTTTATTAATAATATTTTTTAAATGAAACCTGGAAAAATGCCTGACAACAAATTAATCTTATTTTTTTATAATTCTTTAATGCTAGTTTTTTTGCTGCTAAAATTACAATAAGATTTTTATAAAAAATATTTAATTAACAATTTAGAAATATTTACTTGAAATTTACTTGTGCCAGAATTTAATTTTGCAAATATTATATTATGTTAAATTAAGAGCTAAAAAGCTTTTTTATTTTATACGCTTCAAACTGCTACCTCTGCAAACAGGTTGCTGTTTTAACTGGAGCACCTCTTCCTCATCAGGTGACAGCGCACATACAGGAATCAAACAATACTGTAACTGAAGATGGATCTGGAAGTCTTGGAGAAGAGGACGACGATGACGATGACAAAGATAAAGTTAGTAGTGTTTATCTTTTCTTTCTATAAATTTAAACATGATTTCTATAAAATTAGTTGGACAATAACTACGAAAAATTGAAATTTTTCAGGAAGAAAAGAAGAGTTTGAAGGAACGTCTTCACGCAATACAAGAGGTCACGCAAACCGTACAAAATTCAATTGGATACATTGCAAGTCTCTGTGAGAGAGTGAAAAATTTGCTTAACTTCACAGTTCCATATTTGAGTTATGTGGCAATGATTTTGTGTACTCTTGTTGTGATAGTTTTATATTTGATTCCAGTCAGATACCTTATCTTAGCTTGGGGAGTTAATAAGTTTTTAAGAAAAATATTACGACCACATTCTATACCCAACAACGAGCTTCTTGACCTCATTTCTAGGGTTCCAGATGATGAGGATCTTGCAAACTACAGGTAAAATTAAAAAATAACAATTTTTTTAAATTAAACAATTTTGTTTTCTCTTCCAATTATTATTTTGAATACATTTTGCAGAGAGTTAAAATCTGTACCAACGACGGATTGCGAGAAAGGTGGTGCATCGACCAGCACACAGGGGACAACGTCACGAAGAGAACAAAGAAAGCGATTTAAAACTTCGTAACAGAATATCCCGCGGCCTCAAGTCGCGGGTCCTGCTTCCTATGAATTTTTAAAGCCAACTATAATTCGACGTAAGTTGTTAAATTTCCGCCAGAGAATGGGTTCTTGCGATAAAACGGATATATCTGCTTTAGACTAGAAGTCACGTTAAATATACTTTATTAAAAAAGAAAAAGACATTTCTTATAATAGAAATTCTTCCACTGTTGATGTTTGATTTTGTACTTCTCTTACAATCGTTATTATAATTAACAGATTATAGTGTTAAAGTATTAATAAAATACAAACTCTAAATTAGACTGATGTAGAGACACCACTTTAGTGTAAATTATTATTACAATATGGATGGATTCAATTTTCAATCTTATCTAGTGCACAATACATTTTTTATAACATTAATATTATACAAATAAAAAAAAACGAATACAGTTTTTTTGTTTTTGATAAATAAATTATATTATGAATTATTAGCGCAAAAAATTGAATTTGAATTCTGTCCAGAACTGTTCAAAAATACGTGGTGTTTCTATTTTGTTGAATTATTTGTTTATAATCGCACTGCGCAACAAATTTCAATTTATTTTCTTTGAAAAATTTATTTTTATAATTAATTTATGACTCAGACCATAGATTTAATAAATGTATATGTATAATATATAAATTAGATGCATTGTTTTAGTCTTTTGGAAATAATTAACATTTCATTTGATATTTTTTGTATTTAAAACGTTTTTTTTTTAATAATTTACAAAAATAATTTATATTGCTTTTAAAGGTAAAATAAAAAATCTCATTTTAAATTTAATTATTACAAAATTTTCTAATTTGTAAATAATATTATAAATATATAGTAATTATAATTATTATAATTTTATGTTATGGAAATGATTATATATTTTATTAATGAATATGTTAGGTTATTAAAAATGCAGAACATGTTGAAAAAAAAAAATATTAATTAAATATATATATTATTAAATCTTAATTAAATTACAGATTTAATAACTTTTGTTATTATCTTATTCTTAAAACTTTTTCAAGTTGAATTTTGCAGGAACACGATACTTCCAAGAAAATTTTTCTTCTTTTCTCTCTAAAGTTCTTTTGCATAAGAAAATAATTATTGTGCAGTGTATAATATTCCCGCATAATAAAATCAACGAATAAACGGACGAAAAATTAAAAAAAAAACTTCTTCTATTACAATTCATCAAGTTATTAATGAAAATACAATTATTTGATCATTTTTGCTACAAAACTAAGTTATAAATTACGTAATTATTTGATATTTGTTGTAACTTGATATAAAGTTTTATAATTATGTAAGTTTGTTACTTTTTCTACAAATATTTTTATTTGTTTAATTATTGACATGCCGAAATAACGCAGAAAGTAATAATAATTTTGTTTATTCCTCGTGGACAATTAAATCATTATATTTATTATTTTCTATTACTTTTTAAGTAAGTTTTTTAATGTAAAAAGTGCAAATGTAATAAACGAATAAACTTATACAATCGAAAAGACAATACGAATAATTGTGGATCGAAAGTTGTTTTTTAAGATCTATATTATCTATTGTAAATATAATATTTTAATCTAGTGGAATTATATATTTATATTACTATTAATTAAATTTTGATTTTGAGCTTAAGAATCAATTAATGCAATTTTTCTGATCACGTAATTGTATTTTCTGGAAAAGATTTTTTATAAAAAATAAACTTCTTAAATGTTGGCATTTATCAATTTAAATTTTATTAAATAAAAAGTCAGAATATATAGTTATTTTATTCTTATATTGAAAAGGACGAAAATTGTTATAAAAAAGTTGAACTTTTAATTCTTTTCAGACATATCTAAACTCAAATAAGCCTAAAAAGTCTACTTTCAAAAATTCTTTTTTTTCTATAACTATATCCTCTAACTTAATTAAAATCATGTAATAATACATCCAAATCATTTTACCAAATTTTATGTAAATATTATACTTGTATACATATAAAAAAGTTATAATGCAGAACAAAATTTTTGATAATAATTTGTCAATGGTAATATACAAAAAAATAGTTGCAAATTGAATGCATTTAAAATTTTGAAAAAATATTCTTTACTTCAGTTTAACTATATTCCCCTTAAAAAACTAGTAACTCCAATAAACAGGTATCCATAAAAACGCCTGAATTATATTGTAGAAATAGAAATAAAAAAATGTATAATACAAATGACATATCATAGGAATATAGTTTAATTATGTTTATACATTAGGGTGGTCATTGTTTTGGGTCGGTTCGTGGATCTTACCGGACGCCCCCTGGTTGTTTTCGTCATAAAAAATAATGAATTTTGACCTAGGTTTAAGCCTTTTTTGACTGACAAAAAACCGATCCCAAAGCTATCGAAAATTTAAATAGAAAATTCATGTATTTTTTTATTGTTTTCATTGAATCAGATTATGTTTATTTAAATGTATTTAAACAAAAAATCATTATTATATCGTTAAAGTACATGAAAATACCTTCGAAAAGACCCCGGTAAAAATTATTTTCGATGGTAAATAGCCGGATTTAAACATATCCCAAATTCAATATTTTTACTTGAAAAATGAAGAAAATAAAAAAAAATTAGAAAGTGTTTTACATATTTTACATTTACATTTTCGATCGCTT